>RAHM01000001.1:207439-262990 GCA_003713295.1 Parotia lawesii | reverse complement strand
TTTTTTTTTTTTAAGGACAACAGTAACTGTAAAATAAAAATCTAATGTGCTTTATTATATCTTCTAATTTTTTTTTTACTTAGCCTGCATGAAGTCTATGGTAGTTGTCAAAACTATGTTTTTACCTAGCTTCATCTGTCTATGTAAGACCAATGCATGTGGTTTTAAGTGTTCTTTCACTTGGTAAGTAGCAGCCTGCACATGGTAACAGACCCCACACCAGAACATGAAAAGGACCATTTGGTTATTTTCTTCTGTCTGTGAAATACATGTCTTACTGTTTTCCTCTTTTTCACTCAGAATACTATGAACCTGGAGACTTCTTGTAAATGAAAAGAAAATTTCCTTCCCATGCGTGGATGTACAAATATATTCTGCATCTGAACTGGAAATAAAAAGAGTTGTGAGCTTTTTTGGACACACACCCACCCTAGAAGTACAGTGTCATGATAGGCCTCATCCCTGCTTGGTGCCAGCTGCAGGGATCCACTGGATCTCAGCTGCACCTGATAGATCCCAGCTCACCTCTGCATCAGCTAGTAACTTGCATCATTTTCCTGCTGTTCTTCAAAATAGAGCTATTTATCTATTCAGTTGTGAGTAAAGACAGGAAAGCCAAAGTATAATAAACTCTCTTCTGATTCTGACTCTTTTTCTCACTCGATGATCTTGATTAAGACTTGATTCCCCCACCTCTGCCACACAGGAGAAGGCAAAGGAAAGGGGGCACAGCATGTTTCTCAGTACAGAGGCTCTGCAGTACAACAATTAGGCGAGTAGACTGACTTCTGGTCAAAAATAGGAAAAACAAATAAATTACTGACATAATGCGATAAATAGTGTATATATTACATCTAATCAAGCTGGCATCTCAGAAAACAGCAGCTGCTCGATTCAGTCAAACAGCTCTTTAGAGGCTCTGAGAACAGGGGAGCACGTAGATTTCTGAAGCAGTGTGTGGTCATTGCTCTGAGACAAATGGGGAAGAACTTATTTCTCATATGGCAACATGGATGCTGCGGAATTGTTCATAGGTATGATCATGTAAGTTTCACCTAACTGAGGTACTTTCAGGATAGGAATCACAGAATCAATAATTTCTTGTTAGTGTATTTTTTTGAGTTAAAATAATAATAGCGATCTCAAACTTACGGAGAAGACTCAGAATAAAACCTACACAACATTGTATCATGCTTCAGGAGGATGATCTACTGGCAAAAATTAGAATATTTCCCTTTCTTTAAATAAAAACTTGAAAATTAATCTTGTTCACTGTACCAAGGAACTGTGCCTGGCTTCTTTTCCCAAGGATGAAAGATTCTTTAACAGAATGCCCAGGGAAATTAATCCAATAAAGGAATCTTTCTCTTCAGAAAACTCAACTGTCCACCAAACATTCCATCCAACAGCAAACGCCTTCTAACCCATCTCAGCTGCAGAGAAAGGCAGTCATTCAAGTAACCAAGGACTAAACTATTCAAAGCCAAGGTGCCAGCACAAGTTTGAGCAYAGGTCTTGCACTCATGCTTGTTCACACAATCTAATATACTTGCAACAGAGGATGGATCCTTATGCTCCATGAATTTTCACGATGTTATGCCTTTAGCTCGCAAAGAGAAATCTTGAGGCTGGAATGAAGTACTCATGCTCCCTGAACGTGTCAAGAACCAAAAATCCTGCCTGATGAGCAGAAACTGCCAGAGCTAACCAGTATAAAACACATTAACCAGTACAAAACACCAYAGCTACACTAAAAGCAGATACACCTGATACCTTCTTAGAGTTTAAACCACTGAAGCCTCCTGCTTCCTGGGATCTCTAGCCCACAGACATGCCCTGTGGCTTTTAAGGAACCAAGCCACAGACGCTATTTTCTTTTTCGAAAATTGGCTGAGAGAGGAGTTTAACCAAGATATAACAGTGAAATGGCTTTTCAAGTTGGGAGACGAAGGCTTAGTGCCTGCTCTAGGCAGACAGGCCTCACAYAATTCCTTTTCCCAGGACAGGGCCCAATGTCTTGGTGAGATTTTAGTCTCAGTGCCCACCTGGATGAAGGGAGTGATGAAATGGCTCTCCCACCCATTACCTTCAAGTTCTGACACTGTTACTGAAGAGTAAGAATAAACTTATCTTGAATCACGATTTTCTGTGACAGTGCACAAGGASAGCAAATCCTACCTCCGTATGCAACACAGCACAGATTTCACCTCAATTTGCAATCTGCAGACTGTTTTCACATATTAGCATAAAGCTATGTAGTAYTTATGAGAAATACTACAGAGATTATAGTATGATGGGGTAGTAAAATAGCTTCTAAAATAGGCATTTATCTGGCATCCAGTGCTGCAAAAACTTTTAACTACTATGAAAAGATGTTTTTGCACTAAGCTAGACTGGCTCATCTACTTCCTATTAATAACCACACCATGAATAGTCCACAGAAAAATTGTTTCACAGACTGAAAGAGATGAACTTCTGCCTAATCTTTTATAACCTTTATAAAACTTTATTAAATTATGAAGCCATGTAGCTTTTACAGGCTCTAAAGTTTTGGTTGGGAACACTTTAAATACATAAATATGTGCAGCTGTCCCAAGTAGTGCCACCACGGGGACTTAAGACACTGTTAAGACTTTCCAGTCTTGTACCATTTAAAATTGGTAATAAAACTCTAGTCCAAGATAAAGTCTCAGATAGGAGCTACCCAGCCAGGAGCAAAGTACTCCTTATTAAAGAAAATTACTGACATTTTAGAAATACATGCAGATCTTCCCACTTCCTTGCACCTGTGTTACCCGTAAAAGTCTCTAAAAATATATATATTCAAACTAGTTTATTGCACGGATAACCTCTTTCAGCATGTCAGAAACAGAAAGACAAAATCCCTTTGTTCATCTTTAGTACATTGAGCCCAAGCTGAGAATCGTAGGGACCATGGTACTGGCAAAATGTGTCCCTATTGTGACCAGTAAGAAAGAGTAGAAAAGTAAAATGCTAAAAACAAGGCCAACACATTGGATGGCAAGCCCAGATAGCTTTGAATTTGCTTGGAGCTGTCTCCTCAGAACTGCAGTCTGGTGGTAAGGAGGTCTGGAGGTGACATCCTTAAAGGAAAGGAAAAATAGGAAAGGGAAAAGGAGAAGAAATGCCCACCCCATTTTTCTCAGTGACAAGAAGAATCTCCGTCTGACATTGGACAGAGAGATAGACTGCCAATTCTCACAATCCCCTTGAAATCCAAGAGAATGCTGAAAAACTTAATGTATGTCATCTGCCACAGTCTGACCATCTGAAATATTTTGTTTGTGTTTTTGGTAACCCTTGCTGTGGCAAAACTGACAGACCGCTATGGATATACATTTTAATGCAATTATTTGAACAAGGCATACCACTGTGCACGTTTCTAAAATTTTATTCTTCCAATGTAGCTTAATTATATCCCTCCAACAATTGTAGTTCCACAAAATCTTATATAACAAAGATCTTCTTCATTTCAACAARGAAAAAATACTAAAACCACTCATTTAACATACTAACTAAAAGGTTTAAAACTAGGAGCTCAGAAGATTTCCCCAGATCTTTCTACAATTTTCAAATCCACAGTAAAATCCTTTCATACAACTTGGTTGAACAGAGTTCAATTTATTCCATTAAATTTAGCAACATTTGTACTTACTGATTGTTCACTTAGATCCTGAGAGTCTTCCATTGAGGTTATTCACCTTTCTTTTCCTCCACAAGCAGAAATTATCTTCCTTTCAATTTACAGCTCAGTAGTCTAAATTTAAAAAGAAGATAAAAAATTACATGTTAGTCTATGGTCCTCACTTCTAAGGCAAATCTGCAGTAAACAAATACCCTAACTAAGGTTGTGGTTTTCTAAAACSTGAAGCAAAGTTCCCATATGAAGACTAATATCATTTCAAGTGGTTCAACACCTTCAGTATTATTTTAGGAACTATCTAAAATACACCAAAAGAAACAGGAACTTGTCTTTGACTCCTGCAAGAAAAAAAAAAAGCTATGAAAACAAACCAATAAAGAAGATAAAATGCTGAATACAGGCAGCTGTTTAAGTAGTCAACAAACRAAAACCCTTGAGAGAACATATTAGAAAGACAGTCATAGAACAGAACTGCTTAATACACATTTAATGATAACCTCTTTGTCATTAAGTGTCTGGCAGAAAAACAGGTTATTATGCAATTATCAGCATGAAGTCCCCTCTCTAAGRTTCATTAAATTCCTTTAGGACTAAATTAAATACACAAAGTGGTTTATAAAAAGCAGGTCCCTACAAAGTGCTAAATGACAGACATTATCCTAATCATCTGCAATGTCTACACCTTCAATAATAGRGTGAATCATTCCCATCAAACATTGAGATCTTCAATAGGAAAACTCTATTTTCTAAGAGTTCTACCTGTGAAGGATCATGGTAACCTTAACTATAAAGCCACATGATTACATTACAATCTCCATTCTCAGAAAATATCTGTTTTGGAGTTATGCAAGTTTGCATAATTTAGAACAAAAAAAAGTGACAGGAATATTTCATATATGCAATAATCATATAATYAATCAAAGCTCATGTTACATTAAAAGAAAATCAATATGTAAACATATACATTAAGGAACCCAAATATCCTGGATTTGCTTATCAACATTACCTAGATTTGTTTATCAAGAAGGCACCACCAGGAACTACCTGGGACTACACACAACACCATAAACATATTATGGATCTCTGTTTTAAATTCCGACCAGCAAGCACTAATAAATGCAAACACTGTACAGTTGTATTGGCATTTGCAGAATATTTGAAAGGAGCCGTGGAACCTACGCAGAATAAGTCATGGCACCTACATATTCTCACCCACTGCCCCGCATTGCCTTGTGAACATCGCCTCTCTTAATCTCAAGTGACACTTACTTGCCATACCTTCACTTGCTCCCCAAATGTAACTCCCAAAAATTTTGTTTTGCATTAGATATTTTCTGGAACACACACACAAATGCACAGCCCCAGTCTACCTTGCTTTCAGTTTCACCCCGATTTTTCCTGCCACCTCCTGTCTTTCTTCCCTCTTGCCTAAGTTTCAAAATTATTTTCATTCACATTTCATTAATTTTTGCCATGATGTCACATAAGGAAAAGACAAATTGCAAGAAAATCATGTTGCACGTATTTCACCACAGCTGAAAAGAATTCCTTTTTCTCAAAATGGTTTTAGTGCCCTCTCAATTTCAGAGGGATCCAAGACATCAATGTCTTCCCCCACAACGCCTTCACCAAAACTGTAATCACTTCCCATGATTTTTTGGTCAATGTGGAGCCCACACTCTTGTGTTTGTAAATATCTTCTCCAGTCTGTTCAATGAAGCTAAAAGAAGAATTGACAGGCTTCTTTAAAACTCTCATTATAAGCAAATCTCAGAAAGAAGCCTGCCATGAACAAYAGACATTTTAAGAGAAAGCAGCTCTACATGGCATTGCCTGCAGCAGTCCCAATCAAAAAAGCAATCGCAAACACWGAGTTGAATTTTTACAACCAAAACTAAAATATTCCATTAGTAACTTAAAATAAAATCTGCTTTGATTTAATTAAAAGTTTGTAGTGTGTTCACTTTATTGCATTGGTAAGATTGTCTGTGGAAACAAATGGTCAAAAAACAAAATATGTAACAAATTATTTTACTAGTTTCTATGTATACTGACTGAAAAGCCAGTACCTGGCTTGCATTCAAACAGTAAATGCTGTAATTCTGTCAGTCGGTCTCCTAAAGTGACAGATACCCCACTTTCTGTATAAAACTCAACCATAACTCAACTACAAGCAATACCATAACAGACAGACCCATGTTTCTTTCCATATTGATGGATGCTTAATCAAAGCACACTGAGATCAACAGATGGATGTCACATTTTTCCTAAAACAACAGTGTATCAATATTTTAAATACATCCTGATGACACAAATCCAACAGGAGTTTTACTACTAAGAACTGCCAATGATTTACCCACAGCAGGTGTTACGTCCCAAAATTCAGATGGGTGCATTCACTGGAATGCATCATTAAATATGCCACATGTATTAGTCACCTTCTAAAAAAGACTAACTTTCCATGAATTTTCGAAGTTATTTAATGGATTGCAAGACAAAGACAAGCTTTTTTTAATCTTTGCAGAGATACACAATATGTTAAATATATTGTTTGCATGAATGTGCTAAATTATAAGTTTCCAGGAAGCTCATCTTCATACTGCCTCAAAATTCAGAAGTTCTTACTGGAAATGACGCTTTTTAAAATGAAATTCAGAAATAATATTTTAACAGTATTATTCTACCTATCAACAGCTAAATCCTGCTGCATTCTGAGCCCAGTTAAAGCAGCTGATTATAACCAACTGCTAACAAAAAGATTTTTATAATGGCAGTTATGCCAATTGCACTTAGACCAAATCCTTTAGGGTTTAGTTTTATAAATTTGTAAAAGAGGAGAAAAACCATTAGAGAAGTCAGTGATTTAAATAAGACCAACATTACTCCCTAATAAAGATATAAAATTAAAGGATAATAGTAACCTCGTGCTGTTTTATGAGGCAATAATCCAGTTACCAATTCAACCTTGTAGTTTATTCCATCAAGAGAACCAGATTAAAAACAGAGGGAGGGAGGGCATTCTTATCCCTATTATATTGCAAGTGTTTCTAACTGGGTTTAAATATTTTTAAAACTGTTGTTAAAAGTCTTAAACTCACAGACAAGCCAGAATGAAGAAAAATGCCTGTTTCTCCTCTTTATCCACTCCTTGCAGATGTGGTTTTAAAACTGATGAAGTGTTTTATGCTCCCAGATAAAAATTTTACCTTTCTAAGAAATGTCTTAATTAGGAGGATTCCTGACTTTCCTCATCAACAAATGCATTTAAATCTAATTTTTTATTTATTTATTTTTATCTGGGGGAATAAAACACTTCATCAAATTTAAACTGCAACTTCCAGGACTTGACCATGAGGAGAAACATGTGTTTCCTTCCAGAGATACACACAAAAGTTAAAGAAAATAAACTACTTGAGGATCTGCTGCACACTGCTTTATAAATGACGGAAAATGTAATACAATTTCATTTTCTATGGGATGTCTACTATGATCCTGTGCTGCAACTTCCACAGACTCAAGACAGAATGTGAAGCTTGGGGATCCACAGGTAAAAACCAGTTTTAAAAAACTTGATGTTTCCCAAGAGTATTTCAGAAACTGCTTCGGGCCCTCCAGCCGGCCAGGCAGGGGTGCRGATCTCCAAGAAGAATCCATCATCTGGAAGAGGGATAAATATGGCTGTCTTTGGATCAGTTTGATTGCAGTCCACTTATTACTGCCGCCGTATATGCAAACAGGATGGGGAGCCAGGACAGACGCTCCGTGAGCTTCTTTATTATTTTATCAGTCTCATTTACAGAGTTGAGACATTAGAGATGTTACAAGCTCGCGTTGTCAAAGGCATCCGAGGACTTTCTGGTTACAGAACATTCTTAAAAGTTTTTCCACCAATAGCAGATATTGTAAGAGTTACAGACTTTTTTAACCAAGTTACTGATTGTTTTAACCAATCTTTTATATTGCACGTACATCCATTATACACAATACTTGCTTGTTTTATACCTTATAACAATGCACAGTATCCCATTATTAAGCTTAACCTTATCTATCTTGCTAAGCGTATTTTTTGCAACTCTAAAAGCTATCCCAGCTAGGCCTAGAGACTCTAACCATTAGCTCTGGGCATATGGTATATATTTATATATATATATGTATATAGAAACTGTGCTTCTGAAGTTAATAAGCTTCAAGGTGCAATGTCAGACATTATTAGATTTMGAGTCTTACATCTCTGCTGGAGATGAAGTAGTGTTTGTTCCTGCTAACACAAGTTATTTTCAGTCATTTTCAGATCTTGGGTTAAGATGCATGTCAAGAACAGGTATGGGATCTTCAACACCCACCACACATTTACAGTTCTGAGCTCATCTAGTTTCCTTCTACCTTCTCCCTCTCCTGAAAAATTACACATCTGTAACTGCGACATAATTTGTTATTTCCATCTTCCTTTCTGAGCACGTGAATTCATGCCAGACATTAAATACAGTAATCAAAACAGAAAAAACTCATGCCATCAAACCACAACACACTGAAAACTCCTCAAAATTCAGATCAAATTATTGACTTTCATGCAAGTCACTATACATTTGTTAGACACAGTCTTGCAAATTCTGCATGGTCTTCGATGGATATTTGTATAATTGTCAGTTTCGTGTAATTTGCGTCCTTGAACTGAGGTTGCTGGAGGGTGGCATTGCTTGTGTAGCATCTGTGGACATTTTATTCAAGAAAAATTAAGATAGTATTCCCACTCTGCATCAGGTACTTCCAACTTAGAAACAAGTCACACCACCACAAAACCATTTGGTACCAGTCAAAAGCAGGCATCAAGACAAAAAAAGCAGAGCAACACAGACCATGATGTCCCTGCATCAGTTAGGTACATAAATCAGGTAAAAAACTAAAAGTGTCTATGAGAACAGATCTGCCTGCTGTCCCACTACCATCATGCAACACCAAAAAAATGGGGAAAACAGAAAGGCTTCCTGGCAAACGGCAAATAACTGCAAGCACTGGATCTCATTTACTTTAGGCAAAAGAACAGGGTGCAGCATTTATCTTTTGCAGCTCTGGCTACCAACTTTACAGATACCCAGATATGAACTAAAGCTGATTCCCCTACTCTTCCTACCCCTCCCATCCCGTACCTGTGCAATGAATAAGAAGGATTAAATGTAAGAATTTGAGAATACAGAATTATAAACGCAGCAATACCTCCCTTATCCTAGCAATGCACAGCCCACTGTGAAATTGCTAAGATTGAGACCCGAGCTACAAATCCACTGATGCTTAGGGGCTTCCCAACTGTGAGAGACCTCATCACTCATGCTTAGATAAGGCATGCAGCTACACAGACTTCATCTATCTCATTCCAAATTAATCAATTACAGAATTTTCCAGATAGAAATGAATAAAACAAATGCTGAGACCGTTTCTGTCCTTGATTTATAAGCAAGTCTAATCTAGAATCCCACTGTGTTCCCCTAAAAATAAAGAGAAAAGAAAAGTGGTTCACAGGGAAAAGAAACAAAACCCAAACAAGTAATGCAAAGATGCCACAGATAGAAGCATACTCTTAAATTTTTTTATTAAAATTTTGTTTTCCTACTAACTGGCCATTTCAATGTTTTAAACAACTAGAATTTTTTTAGGGGGAAGGATTTTGGTTTTTACTACATGTAATTTGGTATTTTGGTTAACTTCTGAGACAATTTTATTCTCCCTTTTTTTTGTAGAAAACAGCTGTAAATAAACCAAATAAAACATTTCAATTCTTTATAAACAAGCCATTGAAAACAGAAAGAAAAAGGCTATACTTGGTTTGCCAGAGTATTTAAAGACACACTGTCAACTTGAAAATATTATTTATTTCTGTTTCACTCTCCCCAAAAAAACATGTCAAATTTACCTTTTATACACAAAAAGCTCCCTCAAAAACCTTGTGACACAAAACTAGTGTAAAATAACAACAAAGGTTATTTCTAAAACAGAAACATTATAGAATTTAGGAGAACCTAAAAATGAGCATATCCACAATGTAAAAGAAAACAGCGGTTTTACAAGGCTGAAAAACTTGACGCAAAGAATCCAACCACATGGATTCATGAAAGCTGTGACAGCACAGTACCTATTGATCCTATTTGCCTTAAAAATCATGCCACAGCTTGAAGAGCACATTCAGCAGTATGAGGATGCAATGAGAGTTACTGTAGAAGTTCAGATACTCGCTAGGATTACTAGAAACATCCTGGTGAAGGAGAAAGTTTGCAGCATGCCCATCCTTTTTAGGTGGGAAAGTCATTGCCCAGTAGCTGCAATTCCTGTTACTGCCAAGTGTCTCACACGAAATCCTTGAATGGAACATTCTGAAATGTCAGAAAGAAATACAAAGTTAACCTACCCAAAAGAAGCCTGGGCACTTTGGTTCTGGTTTGGTAGAAGAAATGAAATGTTTTTCTTAACTAAAGTTGACAGTAACCCCTAAATATTGCATTTGAGAAAGCGTTATTTTTTCATTCCATGAACAATGGGAAACAAAAAGTGTGAATGCAGAACTGTCCCAGAATACGGAACTCCTTCTGGTGCCAGCAGGCAGCTCAGGTGGTTTCTGACAGAATAGAATGACAACTRTTACTCTCCAAACCTAACACTGCTGCACCCCAGCCATCAAGTCAAACTGAAACCATCAGAACTCAATGACTGAAAAGTAGAAAATTTTCCATGTATCACCTTTGTCCAGCACAAATGCAAAACCCCATACCAGATGTCCTGTGTAACCTACATTTTTATGGCGATCCTCACATGAGCTGTCTGCACTCATTTCAGCTCCTGGCCATCAGCAGKCTCCATAGGTAACTGAAATGTTGTGACATCTGTGGAACAGCTCGCAATCCTACAGGCAAATCTCTTTTACTCTGAATCGGCAGTAAGTGTGCCACACAAAGTAATTGTGAAAAACAGCTATTCTCAGACTTTAACTAAAAAGACTGCTTTGACAGTGCATCCTTTACCACATTTCCTTTTCCTCATTCAGATATTTATTAGCTGTGCTCAAACTATGTTATATT
The DNA here is from genome assembly GCA_003713295.1 of Parotia lawesii. Classification (NCBI taxonomy): domain Eukaryota; kingdom Metazoa; phylum Chordata; class Aves; order Passeriformes; family Paradisaeidae; genus Parotia; species Parotia lawesii. The sequence continues at coordinate 252,259 of RAHM01000001.1, read as the reverse complement.
CTCCTTTGGTCAACTAAAATTTGTTAATCCCCTGGAAGAAACATTTTCCAATTGTTTAATTACTCCTCTGGTCTTTAATATGAAACTTCCAATTTTTCAAACTTCCTTTCTAAAGCTAGGAAAGGGTACAGCTTTACAGTAGTAGCTGCACCTATTACAGGTAATGTAACCCCTCTTACTCTACTAAGTACTTCGTTTTAGTACTCTGTTTTTGGCTACAATACCATCATTATAACTTGCTATGGCCTCCATTTGTTTGGGKTTTTTTTTAAATAAACTGCTGGCTTGTAGGGAAGTGCATACGGTGTGCTTGCTCTCAGTTTGCTCAACGAGACAGACTACTCTCATCAATCAGTGCTCCTCATTATTTACCCACCCCTCAGTCTTTGTAGTAGCAGTACTTTAGGCATTACAGCCTAACAACAGAAGTATAAGGAAGTTTGTAAGAAGAAAAATATCTTTTATTAGGTCAGCAATTGTTCCATTCAAAGGTATTACTTCTCGTAGAACTTACTAATCTTGATGTCACCGGTAAAATAATAAATAGGTTTTGATTTGATGATTGCCCCATGAAAAACTCTTYGTAATAGCATGCTTTTTAAAGACTTGTTAACAAGTAACTATTTGTGAAATCTATGCTTTAGTTTGCTGTTTAATCCATTTCATTCGTGCCAAGTTGATTTTGTATCCTTCAACTTTATTAATCAAAAAGTCATGTCAACTCAAGACAGACTTACAGAACTTTATTACGTCACTACACTTATCTTTGGAAATCAAACTTGTACTCACATCAAAAATAATATTGCTGGTTTGGCTTGCTTGAGTGTTCATAAACCCGTGATGTGGTATAGTATGCATATTTCAGTGTTATATGGGAACAACATAAAAAAAGGCATTTGGAACGTGATAGCCTGTAAGTTAATACTTTGTGACAGTGGAGACTAATAAAAAATAGTTGCCATAAATTAAGCACTTGTCTACAGTGACAGCTATGTAATGGCCACTTCTGAGAAATTATTGCACTTCTTTCCCCGGGAATGGTGATAAAAGAATGCAGCCTGTCACGAGCGCTGCAGCCCTTGGCAGTGACGTCCTGCATCTAGCGGGGTTATGCTCCGCCTGTTCCCTGCAAGCCCAGATTTTGGACAGCAGTGCAAAGATCTGGAAAAGTTCTGTCAACAGGTATCATGTCTGAACTCCTGCCTTCCTTCCAGAAAATCATAGCTGTCCGTTCCAAAGGCCCCAGTACTTTCCCTACTGTTTTAACTTGCACACGTATCTGCAAATTATTTGCAGCTACTTCGATTTTAGTCAAAAATCCCTGCACCAACTTCTTTCGATTAAAGATCAAGGGATCATTTTTGTAGACAATGTTTTCATTCTGAAAAATTCCACCTATCCCGCAGACTTGAACCCTGCACTTCAGCTAATAGAGGTGGCAGATTAGGTAACGGAGACTGTGGTTCTGCAGCTATTTCTGCAGCACCGCTGCCAGGCTCAGCAGCACGGGTGCTGCCACTCATTCCGACCTTTGCCTCGTTGCCAGCACAGCTGTTTGTGAACCACAGCAAGAACGGATCCAACTTAAACGAGTGGCCGGCAGAGGCGGGTTAAGGGGCTGGTTTAGAAGCGCTGCCACCAAATGTGAAACCATGGCTTCACGCTTTTCTGTCCTCTACCACAGGAAACAGACGGAAGTAGGACTGCAGATAGGGTTAGTCACACATGAGGTTACTGCTTGATGCTTATATGAACCAATACCACTAGATAATGATGCAAAAGCAGAGCAAAATGCTGGATCTCTTCCTACAGACCTTACAATCAAACTATTCCAGACTAAGTCTTGATTTGACAGCATCTCTCAAACTGCTGTTCCAATCCTGGATTTCCTTCAATGCAGATCTAAGCAAGATCTCAAAAAGCTGGGCTGTTTCACAACTATCAGGGAGCAAACTCTTCTATTTCATTTGTTTTATGCCAAAAATTTGACTGCTCACCTAGCCCTTGGAGAAATCAGACTATCATTGGAAAACAAGCTGAATCATAGATAACGAGCTACTATAAGTGACTAAGAAACACATTATCTAGCTATTTCAGCTGAAAACCTCCTGATGCAGGTAACTCCCAGAAATACTGCTGCACAGTGAGCTCAGGATTCAGGTGGTGCTTTGAACACAAAAATAGTTTCTCTGAAGGAGAAATTAACTGAAAAAAAATAATTTAAACATTATACTAGATCCTTCCACCATGCCAGATTAGAATAAACACAAAAATAGGTGGCTGAGTGGAAAAGTATTTTCATCTTCCCATTTGGAAAATCTGCCACAGTCCCAAATGTTGCCTTGGGGTAACAGGAAATGTTATTTTCAAGACCCTTTCCCAGAATATAATCACTGCATTTGTGAAAACCTCTATACCATTCAGCCCTATTGTCAACTTCGCGGTTCTCTGTGTTAAGAAGACCAGAACAGAAATGCTAGGCTGAGTTTGAGTTGTATTGCTAGAACTTGGTAGAGGAAATGTGCATAATCTCCCTGAGCTGTGTCTGGTTTTGTGAAACCATGTCTGTGCTGGGACACTCAGGAGAGCTGGAAGTAAGACCTCACATACAGCATTATGTCAGGATGCATAAACTGAAGTGTACAGAGGCTGGTTTAGCTGCTTTCTCTTGGGAGTAAGATAAACTTCATTTTCTGTGATGTTCTGGGAATATACTGCAGTAAATAAAAAGAAACATCCAGATGGGATTTGATACGGTAAACGGACTTCACACCTTTCTTTGAATAGGTTTGGCATTCGTGAAATATCTCTGAATAAGCACAACCTGATTACTCATTTCTTTGAGCAACAAAGTTGCCTTACCAGAATTAAAAGAATTCAGACAATTAGCAATATTTCTAAGTGCATCATTTTCAAGAATACAGTTACTGTAAAAGTCATTTCTGTGGTCATTTATAAAATGCTACAAAAAAAATGTTCTAACATAGGAGTATAAAAGTGCCTTGAAATGGAAGAAAAATATATAATTTGGACATTTATGCTCAASTCTCTATTTTTCCCCCTAAGTATTGCAGGATTACTCCTCTGTGCATGTGATCTCACACATATAATACATATTGCAATACCCCACGAAAAAGCAGACTGAACTAAGAATAGAGGACTAGATACTCATCTGGCATAATGTGAGACCACTCCAGTAATTTCAGCATTCCTACTCCAATTTGCAACAGCTAAGGATCTGGCACAAAACRTCAAGTTAAGTTTCCAATTACCTCATGCACCAGCATTGATTTCAATAGTTATATACACACAGTCATAGAGGAGAATTATTTGAAAAATTGCAAACTCAGCTCTGTATTTCTTTTACTTTTATGGTCTAAATCAGACCCTTCATGGTATTTTAATGTAGGTTTTTGTGGTTTAATTATATATATGTCAAGAGCAGACTAGCTACTCGCTGATCTAGCCAATTAAAAAAAAAAGGCAGCAGTAATTTTTTACGCTTCTGAGAATGTGAGCTTGTACTGGGTCACATCACAATAGTAGTTAATTTTAATGCTGCCAAAAAAATCTAGTGCATGCTAACTTAAATACATAAGTAAAAAGTTAACAACTATGCAAAAATCAGTCTTCTCTATGTGAATATTTTTCAGGTTGCCTTGGGAGGTCTTTTTTCTAATTTTCTGCTCCAAATTGGTCAAATTGTATAGTCCAGCACAACCCTAGTGCAAAGAGAGTATTCAGTCAGCCCAGACAGACTGAGTTCTTCAGAGACAGCATTTAAATTGCATCCAACTGAACTGCCCTCCACTGTAGTTCTATGAACATCTACTTAATGAAAAATCACTGTAACAGTGCTTATTTAGTTAGTTCTAGGAAAAAGACACAGACCTCCAAAGGAATTTATGCACAGAAATCCTCCAAAYTTCTTTTCAAATCCATGATAATTGCAGCCTAACTCAAACTTTAGTGTGTAGTACCCAAGCCTAGCAGCCTAAGACCAAAAAAGTCTCACTGGCATATGGAGTGAGAAGTTCTGAAGATAATCACTAGTCATTATAATCTTCCCTTAGAGAAATAAGGAAATTTTAAACAAATTGAAAATAAAATGCTTAAACTTTAGTATTCCTCTGACAGCCATTAGCATTTGACATTTTGCTCAAAACCTGATAACTAGCCTATATAATCCTGTGACTGAGACTGCCTAGTGATACATTTCAATATAGGATAGTCAATCATCAAAGTAAATTTCACTGTTTAACATTAAAGCAAAAAGGCAGCCAGCTATTCGACACAACTCTCAGGCTTAGAGACAAAAAGAAGAAACTGCTGTAAAAGAGTTTTTGCCTTTAAGGTCCTGTATTACAGGCATCCCAAAAGCAATCCTTCTGGCAGCATTGCAAACTACAATGTGGACTAAAAATGTGAGTTTTATTGCCTTTTCAAATGGATTTTATTATTTATTTGACATCTAAGCACTCTTCTTATCTGAATTTTGCATTGCAAAATTCATCCAAGTTCCTTTAACCACTTCTGATTTAATGACAGATTTAATAACATTGCAACACAGAAGTGTGGAACTGGCCAAAGAATTATTTCACAAAAATCTGATTTCTGTACAGCAACATCTAAAATGTCACCTAATACATAGAAGAAAAGCAGAAAGTTTTTAATGTATATTGTAAATCCTGAGGCTTTGATAGGTAAAACATCTACTAACTTTAAAAGACCATAATTTATTTTTAATAACCATTTTAATTTAATTTTTCAAAGAGTAGCAGTTTATGCCTTCAGTAGAACCATGCCCTGAAATCTCAGGGGTGATAAAAGGGCCATGCCAAAGCTGAAAGGTTTCGAATATCAAACTATACTATTATGTCAGGGTCAGCAAGATCAATTAGCGCTTTTCAATGACATAAAAAGGTTAAGTTGGACACACATTTGCACAATATTTAAATCCAAAAAAGAAAAAAAGCACGTATTAGGTGTACTTATAGACCTCTCACTCAATGACTGAATATCAACGCTCTTCTTCCAGTTGCATACYATAAATGCTGGGGGTTTTTAACACAAAATGTCAAGAAGATTACAGATATATTAGATAGCAGAAATACTACTGGATTCTCAAGTACAAAGAAAAAAACAAAGACATCTGGGTGTTGCTGCTACCAGACTTGGTTTAGCGGTGAACTTCCAAAAAGCTTTAAAAATACTTGACCAGCTTGACATATGTCTGTTAATTTGATGCCCCTGTGTTTATATTTTTCCTGCAAACCCTGAGAGTACAAAAAATGAAAGCTAGTGAGCAAATAAACCYATCCTTATGCTCAACTTATAAACAAACCTAACCCCACCCCTCAATTTGAAAATAGTAATCTGTAAATTTACTCATCCTAAATCTGGGAAAAAAGCAAGTGTACACCTTCTGCAACTAACAGCCATCCAGAAACATGCCCACAGGAAGTGAGGAAACTTACATTTCAATTCTTAATATCACAAGAATACTCACTAGAAGCACAGGTATGTTAGAAGTTAATTCAACACCTGTTAATTCAAGCGTTGCCATCATAAACATAGCCTGAACAAAGTAGCTGGTTATGATATCAAATAAAGCCAGCATAAAATCACAATAAAAATCCAGGAGATTAAGAAAACCTAAGGAAAAAGCACCCTGTGTTGAAATCAGTGATTTAGATTGGTATTGCACTGAGTAAAAGCAACGCAAGATTACTTTTCCTCAATGATATATTTCAAAATATCTCTTTTTAAGCCCGTTTTTCAAGGAGTGATTTGAAATATTTACTACCAGACAGTACCTAATTTTAGGTTTTAAGTGCTTTAACAGCTCTATGAAATATGATCAGCAGCTGCAATATAGAAGTATGCTGAATAAACGCTCCTTATAAAAAGGGAGACCTGCTTTACCCTGAGTTCATAAAATCCCTACTTTCAAGAACGAAAAAGATAACACAGAAAAAAATGAATAGCTGTGTCCTAGAGCGTTTAACAGAAATTCCAGGATTTTCTATTTTCTTTCTGTGGTAACTTTTGTATTTAAGAGAGTAAAATGTTGTTTAAATTTTAGCACTGGTGGATTGCATACAACATYGTCCAATACCACCAGTTCATCAAGGAAACAGACAGGTACCTTCCCTCACCAAATGCCAGTGATTAACATTAATTCTAGGACTTGCATAAAGTTTAAAAGAGTTGCATAAAATTTAAAGAGTTAAACTTTAACACTTGCATCAGATGCTAAAAATATGCCACATGATACTATCTATAGCTGTATTTCGACAGTTGCCTTGTTTGAAATATTTTAACTGGGAACTTCAATTAACTGAGAACTCACCAGTGCCCTGCCCAATACATTGCTTGTTTAGAATTCATTTATTCCATTGACATTATCCATACAGAATAAATTTATACTGCAAAATGTTGTGAGGCCATTAATAAAGACAAATCCAGCAAGAGTAACCTTCAACTAAATTTATTATCAGTACCATCATATACATTTAACAATTAATAACTGCATACAAATTATCTGAACAAAGATACATAAAAGATTAGTCAACCTACTCCACTTTCACTTCTATTAAATTTGGTTGAAGAACATTTGGTAACATAAATACCACAATTTTCAAAAAAAAGCAAACAGAGCCGTTTCAGATATAGACCAGCTAATGTTAGATGTCAAACAGAGAATCACCGTGAAGAGAGAGAAATGTCAGTCTGTATTTCCACTTTACTCACAGTATGATATATATTGCAAGTATGCAAGCATTTGTTACTTGGCATCATTTTCAGAAATGTTAGGAGAAAAAGTCAGACCCACAGCAATTTTGCGAAACTTTCCTTTTGAGTGTTAAGGAAATGAAACAAAGATATGGCCTGAGCTTTAATGCAAAGTACATGCTTCAAACATCAAACTCCGAGGTCAGACCAGAAAATCTATTTGCCAAACAGAAAAGATGCTTTCTTTGTATAATTCCCTCTAAATCTAAACTGCTGATTAGTTTATCTTAGATACGCTTTCTAGTCTCCGCAAACGCAACACGTAAAACAAAACTTAGAAAACTGTAAATACTGGTTCCTTACTGTTCTAGCATGACTTCATACTTAAACTGGAACCGGCCAAGGCGCTCCCTTGTCTGTTACAGCGTGCCTCCCGGGATTTTTGTAAATACCAGCTATTTCACACCGCCACGCGCGAGCCGAGCGTGTCCCTCCGTGTGCTCGGCTGCAAGCCCTGCCCGCGGGTACGGAGCCGGCAGCACCGCGCCTGCTTGGCTCGGGGCGGCAGTTTCATAAATGTAAATGAAACTTTAGATGCCAACTACCGATTGGCAGCGGCGATGCCGTGGGATCCCGCTCTCCCTTCCCGGCGGAAGGCGCCGCGGGGCTGCTCCCCGGGTAGCCCCGTGTCCGGCCGGGCACGGCGCGGAGCCCCCGCGGCTCGGGGAGAACCGCYGTGTGAAACCCAGCTCCGCGGGTATCTGACTTTGGAAGTGTCTGTAATGACAGCAGGAGAAGGAAATTAATGGCTAAGAGCCCACTGGGTTTGAACACGGAGAATCCTGTTACCTCCTCGCGGATCAAGTACGCGCACACACCCGCACGCACGCACGCACACACACACACACAAGGCTTACCCACGTGGAAACGCTTTCTAATCAAAACACAAGTCCCCGCATTGCCGGTGGAAAAGGCGGCGGGCCCCCCGCGCCGGGGCTTCCCCGTGCCCCGTCCGCCGGCGCAGCGGGGACCGCGGCGGGGGCGGGGGCGCCGTGGGACGACCCGAAAATGCAACGTTTTGTCTTTAAACCACAAGAAAAACAAGCCGGGGCGGGGGAAGGGAAGGGCAAGAGACATCCCTCCGGGAGAGGAAACGGAGAGGAACAAAAACAACGGGCAGCTCCGTCCCCGCTCCCTTCGGACGCTGGAAAAAGTGACCGCCGGAGCCCCCGCGGCGGCTGCCGGCCAGGAGGCAGCGGGAGGCAGCCTGCCCCGTCCGCCGGCACCCGGACCGCGGCACGCCCGCAGCGCTCCGCCCCGAGGCAGGCGGGCAGCGGAGACCCCCGAGCGCTGCCGGCGCTGGGGCAGCGCGGGGCCGAGGGCGGGCGGCGGAACCGACCGGCTTCTCTGCCGCTGCCGTCCGTGCCTGCGCGTCCCGGCCGGGCTGCCTCGCCCCCGCGCTGCCCGGAGCCTCCCTGGAGCAACGGGAGTTTCGCAAAGGGACTACCATCCCTGCGTGTTTTCACGCCGCTCTGCCCGGAGGCGACCCCCGCCGCCAGAAATGTTGTTTCCTCCCAGCCTCCGGTCAAGCCGCCGCTGGCCCTCGCAGGGGCAGGCRGTCGGCAGAGCGACCCGGTGGCCGGCAGAGCCCTCTCGCCCACCCCAGGCGGGCCGGCAGCCCCCGGCTGCTCGCGGGGCGCAGCCCGGGCCCCCCGTTTCCGCCGCACCGGGAGTGGGCGGGAGGCGCAAGCGGGGAACAATGCGACGGCAGCCGTCGCGGCTTGCTCCTGTCTTGGGGCTTACCCGAGCAGCCCCAGTAACACCCAGCCGAAGAGCGGTGAGGGCAAAACGGCAGGGAATGTCACCTGGAGAGAGGCAGAAGTCTGGCTGGGCGTGGAAAAAGTCACCCCGTCCGCACGGGAGACCAGTTTGGTTTTTGCAATTAAACTCGCGTGGGACCAGGAGTGAAAACTCGTCTCTATCCCGCGGTAGACGGCCCCGCTGCTCCCTCCCATCACATTTGTTTTACAGCAACTTTGTTGTTGTTGTCATCGAACCGACACGAAAACAGTGCTAAATAAACGTTAAATACAAGCACACGCACACACCCCCTCCACGGACACATGCACATGCAGCAGGGAACCCGTTTCCTCCACCTCCGAGCAGAAGGGGTGGGAGGGAGACTCGGGGACGGGGAAGTCAGAGACACTCACCTTCTCGCTGCCGGAATACGTCGCTACCTTTATTTTAGGGCCGCTCCTTATTTATTTATTCTCGTACCTTCTCCGAGCCGAGGCTCCCCTTTTGCACTGTTCCTCTGGCAAAAACAGAACATCCCCTCTACAAGCCGCCCCCCCCCCCCCCCCCCCCCCTCCCCCCCCCCCCTTTTCTCCACACACAAATAAAGCTCAACTCGGAGCAAAACGGGAGGGGAAATTAGGGGCGGGGGGGTAGATGGAGGAGGAGGCTGGTACGGCAGAAGCCAAACACTCCTCGCACTAGAGTGCAACTAGTTGCCTCTCACTCACAGGAACGTAAAAAGTTTCCCTGGCAAGGGACGGGACTTCCCTAAGAAAAGGTAACCCCCTCCCGGCCCTCCCGCCCAAAAAGGCCGTCCCGGGAGCGCGGAGGTAAGGGGCGAGGAGCCGGGAGCCAGCGCAGCCCCGGGCGCCGCTCCGCACTTGTGCCTGGAGCTGCCGCAGGGGCTGCTCCCTGTGCCGGCCCCTCTCGGCACGGCAGCCCCGCTGCCCACCCGCCGCTGCCCCGCTCAGCTCGCCGGCCCCAGGCTCGGAGCACCGCGGCGGGCACGGACCGCCGGCTGACCCGGCCACCAGGCAACTCCAAAGTGTCCCTCCCGTGGTCCCCGGCCTCGCAGCCCGGGGCCTGAACCTTTTGCTTTCGCTACTCCTTGACATCTGCAGTTAGTAGCGATGGGAGCAAAGGAGGGGGCCCTGAACGGTAGGGGTTGATTGATGCCAATCCTCTGGGGTACAGGTAGTGAAGTCCGCACTTCACTTTTCCCCCTTGCTTTTTCTAGATGAAACCAACGCTATAAAGTAATCCTGAGTTTGAATGATCAAGTATGATCAAGTGCTACACAACAGGACTGGTTGGCATACCCTTTTATAGGATACATTTGTCTCCTTTCTCTCAAGCTGGTCAGTGTGGATGAAGTCCTTTCCTGCTCTGAAACTGAATGCTCTTCTCTGCAAGAAATTCAGCAGCTGCATTTGGTCCTCTTTGCTCCTTTGTGTGGAGAAGCGGAAGAAAATCCCTAATTGCTTAGTCACATTTCCATGCTCTTATCCTTCACCTTGTATTATCTTCTGACTATAGTTTCATTGAGTGGATTGAGTGGCTCTTGTTCAACCAGCTGCATCACCCTCTTTCTGTCAAATTAACTTCACTCTCCAATGTAAAAAAATTAAAAGAGGAGGCAAAAGTTAGGCCCTATATTTGGAGAGAGATGTGAGAGAAAAATCTTGGCTTTCAGAAGTCATGAATGTTAGAAGCTTTTGAGGTCAGCAAGTCACATGAAATGAGGGGGAAAAAGTATGGATTTGTGAAGATTCTTTCCTACCTGCCTTCTCTTTTCTCACTTTGCATTCGGTAATACTATTTAAAGCTATTTAACTTTACTCAAACCTTTGCATTTCATAATTTGCATTCAATGAATTGTACTAACATGGTCATCTTTCTCCTAAATAATTTCAGTCTTCAAATGATTTAATCTTCATGAAAACAAGTCTATAAAAACCCTGTATTTGCTGTCTTGGAAGAGTTGCCACTCAGAAAGAGAACAGACTTGGAAAACTCCTTTGACCTGCACAAATGTAGCTAGAAAAACTTTTAAACTAAAAAAGCCTCCTAAAGCCAGCCTTCAAATTGACATAGTGTAGGACAAGACAGAAGTAGGAAATTAATTTTGAAAATGAGAGTTGAGAGAGTAATTGGAAGGGGAGAAAACTCAGATTTGTAGGAATAATCATGACTGACAACCCTGCCACAAGCTAAGTTGTGACTAATGCCAGCACCCATCTTGCTAACAGCCTCCTTCTGCGGGGAAACAACTCCTTCCTTTCGAGGGGACTTTTGTGAGTGGCAGCGCGGTGGTCTAGCGTGAGGTACTCGAACATGTTAATGAAGGTTTTCTGAAGTCTGGTTTCCTTCCACTTCAATGAAGCGAATTCCTGTTGTGGGGAACCGTCCTGTAGTAACATTGGTTGCTTTAATAGACATATCACTTTAAAGCAAGCTCTTAGCCATCTGTCGCACTCTCTCTTAAAATGTACAGCTGACTTGAAAAGTTTATCTATATCTTTGTTCAGTGTAACTTGCTTCAAATTGAGGAGGTATGGGAGGCCTGCACTGCTGGTACATGGCATGGTCCAGAGGCAAATCTCCTCATAAGGGGCCTGGTCTTGATGCCATTGAACCATGCTGCTGTGTTGCTGTTGATTTTGGTGAGGGTGGGCAGGGTCATGCCAAAACTGATGAGTGTCACATGTACTGAAGGGTGTCCGGCAGAAGCTGATCTCATAATCAGACAATTTTTCCCAGAGATTTATTGTAAGTATGACTTTCACAGGCAGTAATTAAATGATGATTTTGGTTAAATCAACGTCTTTGGGCTGAAGTAAATTCTGATGAGCTCAGTGGAAGTGATTTCAGAAGGCGGCAAATCCAGAATGTAGTACAATGCACTGGTTCACATAAATGACTCTGTGTGACCATGGAGAAGGTCATGCTAGAAATAGTCCTAATAGAGCCCAAGGAAGGGCTGCAGGATCCACTTTTATACCAGAATAGAAGAATAATACCTTATCCATTTAAAGCAACATGGGAATGTAAGTAGGCAGGATGTAATTATCTAGGCTGGTATTTGGGCAGGCACTCCTACACTGGCAAAAACTACCATAGGGTGTTTTATGCCTACAAGTGCTCAGTATCCTTGATTTTACCTCTTAATTAAAGACAGCACTTGGGATCATATTCTTTCTGCTGGTTCAATACTGCATCAGCAGAAGAATGCCACCCTGTGCAAATACCATTTCATAGAGTAACCTGGAATTTCCTTGGAAGTCTTCCAGGCAAATACTACAGACCCAACCCTACTTACCTTGTGAAATCTAGTGAGATTACAGCCATGAGTAGTACGGCTCCAGAGAACAATGTTTGCATATGTTGCTAAAAACAATATGGGATTTGGAATATTAATAAATAATTTTAAAATTCAACCAATATTCTTTTGCATTTCATCTCAGTGAAAACAAGGTTTTGTTGTTGTTTAGGCAAAGGGATTATGTTTAAATTATTCTGAGAAAAGCTAATGACAGAGAGCCACGATTTTGTCAATGTATCATTATCATGATTTATTGGCATGCCTACTATATCCTGCATCCAGCTTAGGTACCTGTTGCAAATTTTGTTTTGCAAAAGCAGGGCTTTGAAATGTGGTTTCTTATTTTCAGGTTCAAGTATGAAATCCAAAAGCGTGTTAATTAGGCAAAGAGTGTTGATCTATATACTTAAGGTTGTTATTGGTGCTTCATGCCTTTATAGTCATAAAAAAAAGAATGAATGAGGGTTCTTTTGACCTGGTTATCAGATTTCAGGTTTAAAAAGAAGGTGACCCACCCTTTTTGGTAATTTGACATGCAGGGTTCAGCTGTGGGTTCAAAAACAGGTTACAACTGGCTAGTCATTGTGATCTTGAAATGCCAACTGTGCCTTTAAGTATGTTATATAACTTATTTTTTGGTTTCAGTTTTCAAGCCATCATTTCAGTGTTACTTAGATTTCCATATATTTTTTAATCCAAACAAATCTGACCTCAATCATAAGGTTCCATGGCTCCAAATAGCTGAGCTTTTCTAATATTTTATTTTGAGTGCCTATGTTCAATACTTCATCACAGAGATATGTGCTGCAGACAGTGCCAAATACGGTGCCAGGGATGTCCTCAATTATCTTCGGTGCTTACCAGGAGAGGGCTCTGTTCTGCATACCGTATACAGACAAAGGTCCCGCTGAAATTAGTGCAAATTTTGTCTCTAAAGCTTACTTAGAACGAAGCTGGCTAAATGCAAAGGAAAATCTGCATTTTTTCAGCTGCCTGTGCAGACAGAATGAAGTGTGCTTGATAATCTTCATTTGTATTCTGCCATTGAACCAGAATCTTTTTTTCCTTCCTGGGAGAGACCCACTCTGCTTCCTGCAAGATACCTTTCCATCATGTTTCATGGAAGTTTCATGAAGTTTCATTTAAGGAATCTCAGGAGCTGACCCAGCGAAAATCTCGGGCCATACATTTTTGTTTGATGATCCATGTGTTCCCGGATCGTTGTGGGATACAAAATCTATGTCTACACTGATCAGAGCTAGCACACAGATCTGTTAACTTACTTCTTGTCATAATTTTGTTCTCACCACTTAGCATTCTCCTAAAAAATGCCCTGGTCCAGTTCAGATTGTGGTATGGGTCAAGTACCATTCCTGGTGCTTTGTCTAGTCCAGGCATCCATCCTCTGCTGGAGAATGAGAGAGCTGATAATGAGAATTTTGGCCCTACAGAAACACTGCTCTGACAGATGGCCTTAGGTGAGAAGAGCATTCTTCGGAAAATTTCCTTGTGCAGATGTAGCCTGAAAGTCACTCTCAGACCTGTTCCAGAGACAACACTGGGTCAGGTTTTTGGGGAGGCAGGAGAAACGTCAGGGCTGGCATTACCTCACCTCCAGAGCCTCTGGCACTGGGGGAGGACTGAGGGTGTGCCCCACATCCATCCATGTTTATTCTGGCTGTAGAACCTTGTTTCAGATTTCATTTCATTACAAATAAAATATAGAGCAATTCTTGGATTATTTATAAAAATGTGAACATTTTAAGCGGTACCATTAAATGTTGTGCTGCTGCTTAGTGTAATTCCCTTGAATTTGCTTTTTTAATCAGTTTTATGTTAGATGTACTTTCCTCACTTCTGATTACTTCTAGGAATTTCCACCATCTTTTAAAACTTCTCTCTGGTTATTTTTATCMATTTACAAGATTCTTCAATGGAATAACTCTCAGATGGCCACCATAATATTCCTAAAAATCTATTGAAAGCAGCTTCAAAATCTGTGAGGCGTAAAACTCAGCATTTTGAAAATGGTTTTTGGTTACATATACAGGTAGCGAAAACCAGAGACTTAATTTTACTGTCACTGATCAGAAATGGTCTGTGTAAGTCAGTATTTGTGTGTGTTAGTCAACTTTCAGGCATGTTGAGGTTTCCAGTGAAACCAATAGCAAAGCATCCATCAGTGTTGTTGTCAGCAGGATAGAGCTTGTTATGCAATAAACTCAAATACAGATTCATACCAAGAACTTTTTACTACACTGTAACATCATATTGTTGCTGTATTGCATTATAATGTAATAACATATGCTCAGCAAGGAATGATTTGCCATAAGTTTTTTTACATGTTTTATAGAAGTAAAAATGTCATTGCCAAACRAAGCTACAAATGACATTATATATTACCATTACCCTAAAAATAACTCTGTTACTTCCAGAAGCATGATTGAATTCAGTTCTCTTACTAGCATAAGATTAAATGAAGCTCAGGCAATTTCACTCATTTATTTGCAGGTGGTGTGCAACAGAGAAAGGAAACAGAGAAAAACTATAAAATGAAAAGCAGAGATTCAAAAAAATTATGTCAAAGAGTATTTTCAGAAAACCTGTTTTATTTCAAAGTACAAGTTCCTTTCTCCTGTTAAAATGTTCTGTTCAAAGTCTTTAGACATTTCTGAACGTGTAAGTTACAGCTTCAGTATAATCTGTAAGTATTTATGGATTCAAACTGCTAGTTTATTTGCAGCACTGTCAGAATGGTAGTAGGTAGGAAGCCAGGCATAGCATTTAGGGGCAATTACCCTTCCTCTACAACAAGTATTGCAATGTTGTCTTGCATTGGGGTCCTCCCGACCAAACTCTTTAGGTGTTGATTTCTGTGAGGACCTCATCCTGAATCGCAGAGATATCAATTAGAAATAAAGTACTTAGGTTGTTTTAAGGGCATTTAAACAGCAGTTGTGTAAGTCTGTTTTGTACATGTCTGTTAGTTAATCCTGAAGTTACTCTTCTTATTTAATCATTCTTTATCCATTGAAATCTTAAGATACCCAGCAAGAGGAAAGTTTGTTTTGTCCTGGCTGTGAAGTAATAAGTGTACTCTGAATGAATCAGTAATGTTCATGGTTTCTGCATTCTTCCAGTGGGTCTAGTCTGTTTATGCAATATATTAGTAGTTATTAGTGTAGTTATTATACTCACATTTGGTTACTTATTAACATTTACTCATAATTTATATGTTCTGCAGGTCCTTACTGCACTTGGTAAATACAGAGGTAGGCACAGTCCCTGCCCCAGGGATCTTACCAGCCAGCCCCATGCAAGCGACACAAAAGAAGTTGCTAAAATAATTTCCTCTGGTGTGGTCATCCATTGATTGAGGTGGATGTAAAGCAGCACTTCAGTTCTAGATTAACGGGAACATGCCTTGATGTGTATCTGTAGATTTTGTGGGGGCATTTTTGCTGTAACTACACTGGACTGCACAGATGATGGAACAGTCTTTCAGCAGAGGAGTAGCCAATTGTTCAATGTACTTTCTGAAATCACCAGCTCCGAATTATAAGCAAGATAAGAAGATACTTATGTGAAACTACTTGAGGCCATATAACTTTTTTTCAGCTAACATGAAAATGTTGATACACCAAGAGCCATGAGAGCTACCTGAGCAGCACTCTGGTGATTTTCCCAAATCAGATAAGTAGAGATTATGTGCCTTCTCAGTTTCATTTTTTGGGGTGGAAGAACTTGTCAGATAGATGGCTGTGTGTGATCGAGTATTGATGCAATAATACATGCACATCTTTCTCACCATTAGTTTGCTTTTGGGCAACGGCTGTTCTGGGATGGGAAAAGGATGCTTTTGACAACAGTTTCCAAAGCAATCCTGAGTAGTTTAAAACAGGAGGCAGAGTTCATCAAGGTAAATATCTCTCTTGAACTTTTATCCTTTCTCACCCTTCCCTTTATATTCTTCTTTTCCTAGTAACAAATACTTTGCATTTTTTTGAGCAATTAAAACCAAATGGTGTAGGTTTTGCCACAGCTCCTAAGTTGTTCTGAGACCTACAAGTGGCTACTTCAGCTCTGGCTTCAGAAGATCTTTGCTACTACAGTATAAAAGAGAGAGTGGAGGAAATGGACACAAGGGAAGTGGACCTCAGATGAGAACAAAGAAGTTAGTGTAAATCTCCACTCCTCGCCCTATAGCACACCACTTCATTAAAAGGCATACAAAGTTCTCTTCCTCACCTTTTCCATTAGTTGACTACACTTGGGACTGACTGTGAATGTGAGTGCCTTATTAGCATTTGAATGGCCTGTACTGCTGTGTAAAGGCGACTGAAGATTGAACTTAATGGTAAAATAAAAAAAAATCACATATCCTAAAAGKTCTGTGTTTCATTTTCACTGCCCCATATCCTGTTCTGGGAAAACTTTTCTCCACTTCTGACTTTGTAAAAGCATATACACATCCTGAGATTTTTTTAAACACACATTTACATTATTCACACTTTTGAAGCTCTGAGAGGGACCAGCTTAAAGGACCTAAATTCTGGGGAAAGTTTTGTTCTGGAAACAATTATTTTTGTTGAGAACTATTGATGAGGTGATTACCTAAGAATTCAGTAGGAAATTGAAGAGGAGGCAATTTCTGTGTTTTGAAAGATCATCAATAACAAGTAAAAAAACAAGTCAGGTTTCTCCATGGATTGTTTGCACAAGAGTAGTTGTTGATAAATGAACTTCAGATTGGATATTAGAGGTACATAGTGTGCAAAGTGCAAGAGCAGTTTTACTGCTCAGAGCTTGTGAAGACTGAATAATTTACAGGCAATTTACTCAACCTTAGCAGGCAAATAGTAAAATCCTTATAGCAGTTCTCCTCATTATGTATCCTATTAATAATATTTTTCTTTTTTTAATATGTATCAATTTTCCTTAAGTTTTGTTTTTGAAAATGGGCAACAACTTTTAAAATAATTGCACAAATTTTAAAATAATTGTTTTAAAACAATTGTATTATGAATGGAATTTAATATTACCTACTTGGGGGTGGGAATTAATAAATAAATGCTTTCATATCTTAGGCAATATAAACCACAATTATGATGCTCAGATGTATGGTATCATGGCTTTGCTCCTAGAGTGTGGGAGTTAAGACATAGCATTACCATAGCTGGCAGCAAGAGGAGATGCTGTTTCAGTTGTGTAAACATGCAGTTAGTTATGCAAAGTCAGAGATTAATCGACTTTGATGAATTGGTAAGGAGGAGGGCAACCAGTGCTGGAGCTGTTTCCTYATCCACCAGGCTCCAGATGATGGGACAGAGATGTTTTCCCACATTCCTTCCTGGAACCTTCACTTCTGAAGATGAATGGCAACAACATCTACGTCAGAGTGCCAGGAGAAAATCAGGAATGTTCTTGTATCAGATTTGCTTTCACCTGTTCGAAAGTTTAAAAAAGTCTTGTTGTGATGAAAGACGTTCAGGAAGAAAAGATTAAGAGAGGGCAAGTGAGGTAGTAAGTTTGCTCAGGTATCCAGGATCCTTCTTGCTTGTCCTGTTTGGTATCATGCATATTGCTCTAAACGAACCATAATATGAAACAGGATTTCTAGAAGTGAGCAGAACTGCTGAAGTAATTAATACTTTCTTAAAGGAAGTATTTATTACAAAAAAGGTTTGTTTCAGCAATTATTCTCAAGTAGAACAATCTGGAAAAGCAAAGCAATGTTGTCCTGACATACCTGCTAGTTCCCTATAGAGGGGGCAGATTTCCTCCATCAGAAAAAAGAATTTTCTCAGTCTCTGTAAATAGAAATGTGGTGAGGTTTTTTTCCCCTGTTGTCACTAGTATTTGGATGCAAATTAAAGTAAGGAAAAGTGGTCTCCATAATTTTAATTCTGGGAAGTACCTGGCAATTTACATTCTTGCAGATTTTAATGTTGGAGAAACAGGCCTAAAGAACAACATTAAAAAAGATCTTTGGTGGGAGAGAGTTCTTGCCCTGAATTCTGCTGAGGTTCTGTAGTATTTGCAGCCTGTATTATTATCTGCAAGAAATGCCCATGGAAGAAGGAATTACAGTCTTGTAGCAGCTGAGTTTGGTGAAATTTATAATGCTGACATAACAAGGTGTTGACGTTGGCCCATACTTATTCCCCTTGTAACCACCTTCTCTTTGAAATGACTCAATATGTACCACATTTGTATTGCAAACATCACACCTGTAGTTTGTATACAAATGCTTGAGAGATTTATAGACCTTATTATATTTAATTCTCTAAATTATATTTGTATTTCAGTTAAATTAGACTTTGTGTCAGCTTAGCAAGATTATTAGATAGCTTAGTAATACTTCACATTTAGTAGAATTTCCTTTGAGATTAAGACACCATTCTTTATGTCGTAATTTAGTCTCTTGAGCACATTTCAGCCAGYTCATTTTCTGTCTTTTTTCTCTGATTTTTTTATTTTAATTTTTGCCATCTTCCACTCACATTGTAAAATAATTCCATTAGTATTGTCAGAATGTAGAAGCTGCATTTAATTAAAGGAATACTTAAGAGTTTTTTGATATTTCTCTGACAATTATACATCAGTGATGTAAAGTGTACCCCCTGTTATGTGAATAAATATTTCTAACATTATTTTATGGAAAACAAGGAAATAAGGCAAGAATGATTATTTTCAGGAAACTATAAAATCTGAGTTTGCAGACCTTGCAGAGGCCCAGGGCTTTGGTTTCCCAGGTACTGCATATCATAAGGCTGTAAACAAATCCTCTGTTTACAGAAGAGGCAGGTGGTGAATGCTGTCAACAAGACTTCTTACACCTCCATGGGAATCCTAAGCTAGTAATTGCCCTAGTTCTTGGGCAAGTTGTAAATAGTAAGTGTATGAGAAAACACATATGTGAAAAGTCAAAAAAAGAGGAACAAGAATATCACAGATAWGTAAAAAATAAATCTTTCAGATATCAACAGGTTTAGTGGCTATTTCATTCTACATGTTTTTACAGTTACAGTAAAATTACTGAAAGAGGGGGGTAAGTTTGCAGCATCAGAAATCTTAATTTGAAAAACCTTCCATGAGCTGTACTACAGGCTTCATGGCCTTGGGAGGTTATCTGCTGATAGTGTGATTTTGGAAACCAGAAATTGACTGCTGCCCTTCAGGTCCCATCTCATATGGCCCGTAGTAGCTGGAATGGGGAAACCTGTGGGAAGAATATACTGCTGTCACTCAACAGTGATCTTTATGGCTAAGTAAAGAGAAGCACTGATGAGCTCTGAAAAGAACCCTGTCATCCCCCATCAAATAGAACAATGTTACATATTACATTAGTCCTGAGGAAGGGCTTTTAAATGAAAGAAAAATCAAAGGTGGGCAAGTAAAGCCCCCACAGGGCTAATGGGATGATTCTGGCAGAGGCACCTAAACATGGTGCTGTTTTTCCCTAGGTTCCACATCAAAGTTTTCATATGTGTCACAGAGATTTATACAACTGAAATTAACACTGCTGTGGGATAACAATAGAGACTTCCAGATTTATTCTTTCTTTGGGAAATAAAATATGTATCAGTCTCTAGGATGGGGCTCTTGTTATATTGGGTGTTAAATGACCATCTAATGAAAATGAAAGAACCTTCCTGCAGAACTTCAGATTTAAGGGTGCAGGAAAACAAACATAGAATAATTAAAGTACTTCCCCAGGGTGAAACAATTCCTCAGTATCATTAGCTGAAACAGAAACCATGCCTCCTGTCAAACTATATTGGCCCTGTGGTATCATGCATTCTAAATATGGGAAGTATAAGTAGGAATTTTCATTCTCAAATTATTAGGCTTTTTTTTTCTAATTTTCAGAGTTATAGAATAAATTGTATCCCCCCTGTTCCAAAATGCAGAATTATCTTCTGTTTTGTATTACCTGTTGAAGTGTCATGGCCCTCTAGGCTTCATTCCTGTTACAATTACCATAAACTATGAGCATGAATAGACTGGACAAGACCACACTTAGTGTAGATGAAAACAAGGACTATTTGTGATATTAGCACTGCAGCTCTGTTAAAATAAGTAAACCACCATCATGTTGGAGAGCAAAATGAATCGACAGTCATGTAACTTTTTGCTATGAGTAGCCTTGTAAATATGTGTTAACTGATTWTAAAAATCACAGGGCTAAAAAAATAGCGATTTATGCAGATGAACAAGCCAGCACCACATGGCTTGAGCCACATGCTGCAGTATACTTCAGTGTTAAGCGAGCTGAATTGCTCCTACTATAGATCTCCATTTCTGCTCAAAGCATTTAGCTGAAGGAAGCACCACAAATCGTGGAAGGCCTCTTCCTAATTCTTGTCACGTACCTTCTTTGAGGTACGTACCATTTTTGAGTCAGAGTGAAGGCCAATGGCACAACTCATAAAGTGAGAAACTATCCCTATCTAAGATATTAAAAACTGGATAAAAGCTCATGAAACATAAAACTTAGGGCACTTGTCTCCATTCATCTTGCATTTCTGCTTGAATGTTGGAGGAATGAAGGTAGAGGATTGAAGAAAGTGGGAGTAAAAAAATTCTGGCCTGGGTTAATTTATGACTAGAGTTTATATGTTTGCTAGTTTTTCAAAGCGCTGCCAACTTGCCCAAGAGGCTYGAGTGGTCAAGATAGGTTGTATCATAGAGTCATAGAAACACAGAACGCGCTGACTTCAAAGGGACCCATCAGGATCACCGAGTCCTACTCCTGGCCCTGCGTAGGACATCCCAAGAGTCACACCATGTGCCTGAGAGTGTTGTCCAAACAATTTTTGAGCTAAGACAGGCTTGGTGCTGTATAGTCAACAATGAACAATAGACTTAAAGGATTGGTGAGATCCCTATCTGACAAAATACCTATTTGCCTTACCTAACTTGAAAATTGTCTTCAGCATAATTTAAGCATATGCTTCTGGAATTACTGAAAAAAATWACTTTTCCACCCAGCTTGTCTAAGTGCTGCTGCTACTAAAAATCTTGCCAAGAGTCTTTAGTTACAGTTTTTAGGACCTTCCTCCCTATTATTGCTGGTACCGTATTATTTTGTTTTCTCTAAAACGGATGTTTCTGATCAAAAACAAATCTTGTAAACCAGTCATCCTAGTTCTTAAAATCTACACTGCACTGCACAAGGCTATATTTGATTTCCATATGTAGGATAGATATGTTCAGTACATCCTCTAATATTCTTATTGAAGCTGAGCATTTTCCCCATTAGAGTTGCCTTCAACAGGCTCATTAAAAACCATTTTAAAACCAGCAACTGATAATTTTTGATGTGGAAAAAATCTTTTGAAAAMACACAATTCTAATTGTTGGTTTAATCTAATTTTTCATCTGGTAAAATAATAATTAGTAATTTTATGAACACCAAAGGCCCAAGGTGTTTTTTCAGCCTCCATGAAATTCTTTATTTTGTTTTTATGAAATATAGAAAAGTTGTTTTACTACTAAGGCTGTTCAGCCTTTTGTTTTCTTTCTGTTTTCATCACCACAATGCCTCTATTTTGCCCTTCAACACAAAAAGCTGTTTAATTTCCATCCATGCACTGAGAAGTCCAACTGGAAAAGATTTTTATAAATTCTTGTGCTTAACCTTTTTTTTTCCCCTTCAAAGTCAGAGATTTTAAAAAGTACGACTAGTAAAGTCACCATGAATGGTTTAAATATAAATAAACCCCATTTTTCTCATTTACATTTCACTTATATGTAGAAAGTATGTGCCGTCTTTAAGCAACTGTGAGCTCAGAGGTGTTGCTTGTCACTATCGAGAGTGTAAAGAGTTGTAAATGTACACAAGTTTGAAGTCTGCAAAGAACTTCTGTGGAAGCCTACAGAGCATGCACTAGCCAAAGTCTATTTAACAGCCTCTGATATTGTTTTTATGTATATAAACTCACTATTAACTTCATGTTTTGCCCTTATTTCTCCGAAAAACAGATGAAACATCAAGGCTCGTGTAAGACAAGGAGGTGATCTGGGACAACCAGCACGGCCTCACTTGTGGACAAATCATCCCTACCCACAGGGGCCGGCCTTGGAACTAGATGGTCTTTAAGGTCCCTTCCAACACGTGCCATTCTACGATTCATGAAACTAAGGACAAATTATTTGCTTGATAAGGAAAAATGATGGAGGCAGGCTCTTTAAAGTGATAGTATAGTATAAATTATACTGTGGCTCTGGAAGTACTTTGATATGAAAATGTTTCTCAATCACTTCTGCAATGTAGAAGAGAGTTGTCCTTTCATTAGATTGTGTATGAGTATCAACAAAAAGTGCATGGGATTAAGGGGTRGGACTAGCCTAAGAACTTTTCTTAGGTATTTTTCTTCACCTATTAAGCAATTGGGTAAAAATGCTGCATAAGCAGTGCCCTCAATGTTCAGTTGTCCTGAAATTAGACCATTTTTGTCTCATATGGCAGAGGTCCTTGCATGAGGTCCTTTCTGTCACTGCCAGCCACCACCATCAGGCCCCAAGATTCAGGAGGACTGTTTTTTAGTAGAAGTGTCAGCAAAACCAGGATATCTGGAAAGGTCTGATACCTTTCTTGTAGTGATGTACAGAGCTACTGCCCTGACAGCTGTAACAAGATGGCCTGTCATCTTTTGCCAGCTGTTTGGACAATAGGGTACTCAGGACTTAAAAAGCAACAGAGGAGTATATAATTGGAAGATGAGCAAATGGTGATCAGTAAGACAGCCTGATCTACCAAAACTCAGGCCAGATAATTCAATAGCTTTAGCGACATTAGCTCTTTTTCTGTAAAAAGTCCCCTAGGTTTAAGTGGATCTCCTCAGACTGTCTCACAGAAGCAAAGCAGAATCCGGCGCAGGAGAGAATTTCTTTTAAATCTCCACTTTATTGTTAAATTCTTTTCTTCTTGGAGTRTGCTAACACCATAGGACTACGTCTATATTAAAGGAAACTTTWTGCCATGTTGGAACTGTGAAAACAAACTTCAAAGGCACATCCTTAMTGCTGAAAATGTTCGCCACGGATGGACTGCTCTTCTCTCTTTCTAATAAACAAGTCTGAAACTGCTTTGAGTCATGAAAGGCGATAGATTTCACATTGTAAAAAATCACTGAAATTATGAAGACAACTGCTAGAGAAGTTGTTTGGCAATTTCATTGGCATGTGCTTGCAGAAGGAGAATAGGATGTCCTGGCACAGAGTGGAATCTTAGAAACTTTTCACAAAATACTTATTTTTTAAGTTTTCCTAATACTGATGAAACCTGAGTTTATGGGAGAAACTAATACCTTAAACAGTGGGGTTTTTCCCCACTGTATATTATCCCTAATACTTAGAAATTAAACAACCAAAGCAAGAACCACTTATCCACAATCATCCAAGAAAAGGAATTAACACAAAACAGCAGCTCCGAAAAAAGAAATCAAAGCCCCACTGGAAACACAGGATAGGAAGTCCTGGGCCACTTGGTAAAAATCAAAGGCAGAATTACGATTGACTTCTGCTGGATCAGAATTTCACTCAGCATGAACTTAGAGTAAGGAAAACTAAATTATGTATACGGTAGCTAGGCCAAGATACTGTAATTTACCCTTGTGAAAGTGCCATGCCACTGACGCATCCGCATACTTACAGTGCAAATTCCATTTGTATTTTAGTTAACGTAGATAGTTCCAGACGTAGATCCCTCCAAAAATTACATGAATAGTGAAAACGAAGGCAAGTTCAACCAAAGATAGAACTGTAGCAAAACATCAGCATGAATCATTTCTGCAGTCAAGTTTTGTTTCTGTAGGACACAAACGGGTTATGCTCACACAGATCTTAGCATAAATTCTGTGTTATCCAAAGCAGTGCAGAACTGCTGTACACATGTGGCATTTCCACAGTGCTGAACTAAAGAGTTTAATCTTCCTTTGTTTGTATTTATAATCTAAATATGAAGAGACAACTCGAAGTCCATCATTATTGTGGGCAATTTTTAGTATACTTCCATGGCAGGAGAAGTGGAGGCAGATCTCTTAGAAGCCCAATGCTCAGAAAAGAGGATGAAACTGCTCAGTTTTGTCATCCAAAAGGAGATCTCCTGAGGAAGATCTCCCTAATGAAAAGGATCTCCACCAGTCTTGAAAGTACACTTAAGATAACCCACAAATTTACTAGTTCTGTCAGAAGAACAAGTGGTAAAAGCGGGTAACAGCTAAGATCTCCACTGAGGCAACTGTGAGTTCTGCCTTTCCTATTCAAGAAAAAACTAATTTCACTGGGCTGGAAAAAATGTGAGAGTATAAAAAGCCTTAGGCGTAAATAAAGTATTGTAACATGGAAATATCTTAGCATTCATTAACACCAAATCTACGAAATCATAGCATATATTTGCTATGTTGCACAGAAATCCACCATGTATATAAAAATCCACTCCATATATAAAATGAGGCTTGAACATATTGCTGTATAAATAAACTTATTAATGGAACATGTTTGCTACAAGTTTATATACTCTGACCATTAGGCAAGTGAAGAAGAATGGAACTGATAAAAATGTGCCAGCTAACTTCTTTTTATCTCCTACTTTCACCAGATTGTACCTACATTTTATCTGCTTGCAGAACTGTATTGCAAATATTTTCTGTGCGAGCAGGTGCAAATTGTCAGGGTTTGCAGGCTCAGATGCTATGGCTAAGAACTGTTGGCAGGCGTAGACTTGGCTTTGGATCKCATGAGCCATACCATGCAGGCTGCTGCTTTAGTGAATATCTTGAGCTCTGAGTCTTCCTATTTTTTCCACAGATCTGCCTATTCAGCTCTCTAGCATTTGCTAGAGTAGCTAGTGTAAATGCATCATATAAGCACATGCTGTGTTAGCCTGCAAATTTATTAACCACATTATGGAGCAAAAATCAGAAAGAGTGGGTTTTAAAAACAAAATCACCATGAAGTACTTACCACCTATTAGAGAGACACACACGGTGAACATTCCACTGTATTCCAATACGAGTGTTACATCTTGAAAACAATCACACTAATAGGAAACCCCATTAAAATATTTTCCCACCACACAACCCTGCAGCCGGAGACTGTTCAGACAATGGTTTCACTTTTTAGTAATGATATTCTTAGCAGTCCCATTGTGCTAAACTAGTCCCACAGATATCTAATTTTTAGTAGGATAACACACACTATTATAAGATATCAGAATTTTTAACCAGAAAATTTCCTTCCAACTTTACAGACTTTAGGGCGCTATGTCACCATATGTGGTTTCTTGCATATTTCTGACTACTGTATTCTAGAACTAAACAAACTTTGTCACACCAGCCCTATCCATGACAGATTTCCACTGCCTGGTGATATTTATGGACAAGAAATAAGCAGTCTGTTTTAACTCATCAGAAACTGAACCTAATGAATAGGCTTAAAGCCTCATCTGTTTACCAGTATTTTATTATTTGTCAAACTGTCTCCCGGTCAGTGCCATTCTCACCACTGTACTTAGCTAATGACCTATCAACATTTCCACTAGAAACTCTTATTGAGAAGTCAGTGGCTTAGCTGAAAATTTACAATAGTGGTACTGACCTAGAGTACTAGTTCCCAGATGTGGTTTGAATATTTTATTAGAATTTTAATATCAATGCATGTATATGAATGCTAGTGAGGAATGTTAATGGTCTTATTTAAACCAGACAGTCACTGTACAAGTTTCGGCTCCCTATGATTTAGGTGGTGCACCTTGGGCTTCTGGGACAACCTGTATTATTTCAGTTTCCACATTCTTTGAAACAGTGAGGTGTCTTAAATCAAAAAGCAGGGTTCTGCTATCTGCTTGAAACTGGGCCCAAGTATRCTCACAACATTCATGAGCACTGCAATGGGCCAGTTCAGGCAGCACTGCCAAATTCGCAGCCGTTGGGGACTTCCTGATGTTTGTTAGTCCTATTCCAGTGTCATGCGGTGTGCAATATGAGCTGCTTCTTGCTGAGTGCAAACTCCAAAGTGGCGTCATGAGCCCTCTGGGGAACACAGACCTCATCCTTTTTATTAAGGACCTGGCTGGGACCCATCACACATTCTGCCCACTTCTTGTTTGAGAAGAAATATCTATGTGCTCTTTCCTTGCCTCTTTCTTTGAAAATTAAGTACTGTCATCGCTTCTGAATACTTTCCTCCAACTACCAAAACCAGACCCTGTCAGGAAACTTCTTCAACTTTTATAGGCACAGAAATATTTAGGAAAATAATGAACTGCAGCCACAGTGGTCCAGTCTGACTGGAGGGCTGTACAGGCCTATAACAGCACATTCGTCACAAAGCAGAGGCAGCTCACACTAACAGGACCCTTTGACATCCCTTCCCCAGGTTAACCTGAATTTTCAGTATGAGCAAATGGTTTTGAAACTACTGGTTTTCATGAAGCTGCTGGAAAAGCAGCTGTCCTAGGGATACCATGATTTTTTCCCCAAATGTGCCCCTGACACAATCCAAGCATGAGCTGCCATAGATCCAGCAAAGGGCGACGTAGCTCATGAGGGGTCTAGAAAGTGTGTTTTATGAGGAGCAGCTGAGGGAGCTGGATTTGTTTAGTCTCAAGAAGATGAAGCTCAGAGGGGACCTCATTGCTCTCTACTGAAAAAGAGGTTGCAGTGAGGTGGGAGCTGGTCTCTCCTGCTGTGTCTGCAGCCAGAGGACCAGAAGGAATGGCCTTAGACAGGGGAGGTTCAGATTAGGTATTAGAAAAGAAATTTTCATTGTTACGGTGGTCAGGCACTGGAATGGGTTGGCCACCTGAAGGTGCTTTAGAGGTGTCTGGGTCTGTCTGTGGGTGATGTGGTTTAGTGGTTTTGGGGTTACAGTGGCAGTGCTGGGTTGACAGTTGGACTGGATGATCTTAAAGGTCTCTTTCAACCTTGATGATTCTATGATTCTATGATCTGGGTAATTCTCAATATGTGGCTTTTGCTGATGAGAGGATTGCAAAATGAGTCATTCATTTAGTTCCTCATTCAACTAGAAAAACCATGGCTCAGTAAAACAGTGCTCCTATAAAGGTGCAGTGACACCTCAAACCCTTTTTCTTTGGAAAACTATAGCATTAGTAAGGTCCCTGCTTAATGTTATAATGTTTGAGCCCTGATTCTGGTTCCAAGATCGAAGAGATGACAAAAGTTTAGGCACGAGTAAGGTAGCATCAGGTGATGTGAGAAACAAGCTTCACATGGGGGTTCTTCAGGTACTCCTTGTCACATCACGTTAAAGGGAGGATCCATGATGCTGTTTTGGAAGTTACCTTTATCAAGACCCCTTTAAGTACAGGATCTCATCTAGGCAGTGTGTCTCTACTACAGCACAGCCTTTAATCTTCGCTATGGCCCTATTTCCCAAGTGCAGATAGGAAGCAAATTATAGCTGAAAGCTGGACGGGAATGTCAGAAACGTGGATCTTGAAGCTGGAGGGATTCCCTCACATTGCTCTGTGACTACATGATATACAGATGATTCAGAAAGCAGAAGCTGTTATATAGCCCAACAAAAAAAAAATCTGTATTGGAAGGAAACTAGAGGAAATGAAAGAAAAAGAGGGTCAGTTTAAAAGGCTAACTGAATATAAATATCATGTTTATAAAATAAAATACCTGCTCAGTTAGACCTTCAACTTTAGCTCTCAGAAGATGAAAGAAGTTGAAGTGCTCTGTTGTGCCAGGCTTGCTKGGACACCTTTGCTGTTTGAGGCAGCCACAGAGGAGCAGTTTCATTCTTACCCTGACAAGCAAGGCGACCACATGCTCTGTGTGAGACTGTTGCGCAATACTCCAACAGCAAGCGTTGGGAGCCCATCCGAGTTATGGGCCCACATTTTGTAATCCTGGTGCACAGGCTATAAATAAACATGTAATTGATCCCTCTTCACAGAACAAACTAGATGCCTTCTGGTGTCAGCTTGAATTTAGGAATATGTTTCTCATTTTCAAATATTCAAGGGTACTTGACCAATTYTAGTAAGGGCAAGGCCATTTATTTCTTTACTAATAAATGGATAATGGAGTTAAGTAATGAGTTCACAGTCTCTTTTGCAGTACTTTTCTGATCTTTATCTTTTCTCACTCATAAATTCAAGATATTAATTCTTATTTAGTCATAGCTTTTTGACCCTTCTGATTACTTGCTTTTCAAATCTTAGAACTTTTTTGTTGTCCTTGACTTCATGCAAGGTATTTTCTGCAAGAGCTTTGGACTTTCACACAGTCCGAACTAGYTGGAAACAGATCTCCTTGCAGGTGCACATCAGAAAATCCTGTTGGTTTTAAGCATTTGTGGAGACCACTGGTGGTGTGCTTCATGTTGTTGATGTTCAGAGTAAAGAGAAGTACTAGATACCGACTGCATGTGGTAGGAAAAAGAATTAGGAAGAACAAATGTGTAAAATTTAAACTCATTCAAGTTGAAACCCACATATTTTTATATGTAAAGGATGTTTTTCTCTGGAAAAAAACTCCCTAAGGAAATAAAACCTGCACAGTCTCTTTGTATCCTTCTAAACAAGTCTCGATGCTATAGTGAAAGACATTATTTTGCTCATGAATTACAGCTACATGTAAATATATAATTTATGTCCTTTTAGGGTCATCAACCATCATTTTCCCGTTTAGATTTACAGTCTATAAGTCTTACACATTTGTGATAATATGGATAATAATAATAATTTGATGTTTTACTGAATGGTTAGATTCCCATGAGAATGAAAAATTTAATACTACTGAGGGGTTTTGTTATGTTTTGTTTTGTTTCATTTTATTTGAGGCAACACTTTATCTTATTAAACTTGTTTAAGTAAAATTAATAGGGTGCCTTTTTAATGCTTTTATGTTAGTTACTCAGCTAGCATTTCTCCACAAGTTTCCAAGTAGGCTGAGCATAATTTAGATTGAAATGATAGCCAATTACTGGATATAGGACATACCAAGCAGACTCTTTCTATAGAGGAGGGAAGACTTTGCATCTGGCTTTGTACCACGTAGATTTCGGACATGCAGTGCAACCACAGTGAATTACTGGTGGGAGTTGCAATGTAAAGTGAAATTCTGAGCCAAAACAGARCTCTCAACAACCAGAGAATGTTCTAAAGAAGATTTTCAAGGCAGAGCTGAAGATTAATCCCCAGTACAATACTTCTCAGGGGACAAGGCACTAGTAAAATAGGAAGAAAATGGAGTGTTCTTCTCCCTTTACAGAAAGRGAGCAGAAACACTGGGAGCCTTGTCTCAGGATATGTGGGAATTCAGTAGTGAGCTTTGAGCAGAATCCACTCCATGTCTTAACAACAACCCTGTTAACCAGCGTTATTGCTACTCTTTCTGTTATTGCAAACAATTACAGCAGGTCTGGAAAGAAAATAAGAGAAAACAAACAATCAAGTTTATCAGTCTGTTTTATTTTATCTATTTCAGTATAATTGCTTCTACAATGTACATACTCTGAGCAGTATATAAAATGTTTTAATGACCAGGACAGAGGGTTACTAGCTAAAGGACAATTAAGTGGTTACCTCCTAAGTCGCCTGTTGCACAYTTACATCTGGAGAGAAATTGTACTCTAAAGGCTAAGCCTGCAAAGGGCTCCTTGGCAACACAGGGCGGTGCTCTGCCTAATCTCATGCATCCTAGGGCCAAAGCATAAAAAGAAACTTTGGCCTTGTAATTCTTTCCATGGTGGTGCCCACCTGCCTCAGTGCCTGGAGGAATGCACAGCAGGTGGCACAACCAGCAGGGACCATGGTGTGTTGTAGGTATCAGTACTTTCTAGGGCACAGATACTTCACCCTGGCTGCAGGGCAGCAGGATTGGTGGTCTTCCCTCCTGGAGTGAGGTACCTGGAAAACGTATCTTCTCCTCTTTCTTTTTTTCAACAACCAAGGATTACTTGTTTAATCCTTCCTGAAGACTTCACAGGAGGAGCTGATGGTACTCCCTATGTTTCAGGAATCCCCCAATCTGGAAATATACTGGAAAGAGCAAGAAATTGGATGTTTGCCCTTGAAGCTGTGCTTGTGTAGGAGCTTCTTTTTTACATCTGTTGCTGTTACTGATGAGGTGCCCCCAAAGGCTTTGCACAGTCMCATTCGGAGGCTGTGTGCAGCAGAATCTACAAACTTGACAAAACACATATGCAAGGAAGATCCACAATGTGTGATGTTTAGCACACCAGAAGCTTCTCAGATATTTCAGAATTTGTATTAATCTTTCTGCAGTGCAATAGTTTGAGGCTGAAATCAAAATAAAAGAGAGTGAAGTGACAGTCCTGATGGAACATTTACACTGAGCGGATGGCTGTGAAGAGGAAGAGGAGAAGAGAACAAGTACCCGGAACTTGACTCTGAAGTATCTCTGTGAAACTTCACTATCTTGCTCATTAATCAAGTACACASTGTAAAAATAGGTGAAATAAAGTGGAATATCCAAAGAGGCATTTTAATAAGTACAGTCTTAGAGCTGATGACTATCATGCATCTCATTCTTTCTTTATCATTAGTTACCCAGTGGCTTCAGCACTTCCCACTCTGGGTTCAGTGTCTTCTTTTTCATCCTCAAGAAAATATTACAACAGCCAGTCTAGAGKCTACACTGAGAGAGAAAAATAAATATTTAAATTTACTGGCCTAAATAAAGGAAAAATTTGAGTACAATCAGATGTGTTGGCAGGCCACCTGAGATGAGAAAGGCAACCCTGGTTTCCAGTATTACTACTAGTCGTGACTTCATTTGAAAGCCTGGAGTTGTTTTAAGAGGAGGGAATTCATATTCCAGAACACTCAGTAGCTTTGTATATGAAATAGGCAGATAAAGGATAGAACCAAAGTTGTGTAAATATTGTAACCACTATTAATCTCTTCGGTGRTCATAGTTTTGCTGGGCTTGGATATTTAAGGGTATTAAAGAACTGGCTACCAGAGCAAACCTCATTTGAGAACCCAGTGAGGCTACAACTAATTGGCAAATCCCATTGAGCTTCAAGAATGAGAAAATTAGCAACCTGCCTCATCCTGTAAAAATCAGTTTCTGGGCATATCTAACAGCAGATTTTTGGCTGTTTAGAATCTTTAAAATAAAACATTTAAATAGAATTAGACAAAAACTGAGAAGGGGGTTGAAAATCTCTCTGACAGACAGGTTCATCATGGCTGTAGCTCTGAAGTGGATCTATGACATCACCTATGATTTTCTCACATCCATGCTTAGACCTGAAAGCTGGACATGTTTAGATCTGAGTTTTTCACTGAATAAAAATAGTAAGTAGCAAGCTCCCCTACCCATTCCAAATAAAAGGAAGGGAGTTTTGAATGCATTAATTCTGTTTATTAAATATTTAACCAGGCTTACTAGTTCTGGGCATTGAAAAATGTGGATTCAAACAAAATCACAAAATTCCTTTAGAAACCCTAACAAGTAACGGGATCTTTTCATTGCCCATTACTTTCTGAGGGTGTTTTTCCTCCAGCCTTTAGTATCTACTTAGTTTACACCAGAAGATCCTTGCTGAAGAAAGATGAGCTGGAAACTCACATTATTTATTAAAAAAAAACAACTTTCAAATGTGCATGATTTTAGGGCTTATGATTCCTGGAAGAACTGTTTGAATATGGTACCAATGGAAAAGGAAAGCAGACCTATGTTTTGTGTCCTAAGGGTTAACTCTTTCTC
This sequence comes from Parotia lawesii, assembly GCA_003713295.1. Taxonomy (NCBI): domain Eukaryota; kingdom Metazoa; phylum Chordata; class Aves; order Passeriformes; family Paradisaeidae; genus Parotia; species Parotia lawesii. Next base: position 220,681 of record RAHM01000001.1, on the reverse strand, counting down.
AAGGGCAAACAAGAGGTACCTGCAATGAAAGCAGGTAGAATTGCTATTGCTGTGCTGAGGAAACATAGAAAAGACTTGTCTTGATCCCAGTGATGGAAGAAATGCCCCTGGATCAGATGAGAAGGAAGGCATTGCTTTTCTCTCTTTCTTGAACTCTGGGGCAGCGAAACTTTCTGCTTACACAGGCAGGAGATTGCACAGAACTGCCTGTCTTCACTTCTTCAGCCATGTCTCGTCTCAGGCTAGGAATACATACCCTAGGAAGCTCCTTGAGCTGCTTCCTTACTTACATTGAGGTTTGCAGTATCCTAAATCAGCCAAAACCTGCAGGGTACAAGCTGGCCTTGAGTGTTGTATTTCAAATAACGCACAACACTATTCTTTCAGAAGGGACATCCTCCCTTCTGTAACTGTGTCATTCCTCCTGCTATTAATGGGAGCTGCTAAAGAGGGAGGATAAATCTCTGAAAACAGTGACTACAGCGTGACGCATGTCCTTACTTAAGCAGTTAGGCAAATGCAGTCTGCTTTTTCTCTCTTCAAGGGCCACAGAACAGCTGAGGGACATTATTATATCCCAGGGCCACCAGAAGTGAATCCAAAGGTCCAGCAAATATTTTCTTTTCACTCTATACTTGTTTCACTGCCCAACTCTGGTGAATTTTTAGTTCAATGTCTCTAAAAAACTGAAAGGAAAAGTACTTCTGCCGTTATTGCTATTACAAATTGTCAGTGATGGGAAGTCAAAATATAAGCCATAGTGGAACTTGTAAGCATTATGGATTTTCATCTGTCATAAAAGAACACAATGGTTTTTAAGTTTCAGGGAACAAATGAGAAATTTTCAAAACTTTTTATTTTTTTTATCCCACAGGAAAATATTCAAGGGAATTGAAACTCTCAATTGGAACACCAGTTCAGTACAGTATTTTGGGGATCTCTCCAGTCCAAAACTTGTTTTCCTAGTCAAAACTAGAGAGAAACTGAAGGATATGATGAAAASAGAGTGACAGAAACCTGAGAAGAGCAAAAAGCAACTTTATCAGGGACAGAGAAAGCTGTTGGCTAAAGACATTTTTACAAAAACACGGATGGTTCCACCTGGATAAACCTGTAATTGTCTCTTTTATGCATCTGAAGCATCCAAAGCTGCAATGACAAGATGCTTTTGATTGGCTTTTCTTTTACCTGATGTTATGAAAAGAGTTTCAGAGAATCTTGAATTCATGACAGGAACATTTATGAAAACTTTACAAGTTTCGTGGCAAAAGAGCCATGTTTCCTGCCCAACCCTGTGGCAGGTGTTTAAATTGAAAATTTATTGCAGTGTGAAAATCTGCAGTATGGCATTTTTTCCCAATACGAAACCGAGAGATTTCCTACCAAAAAAAAAGAGAAACCAGGCAAAGTGAGCCTTATCAGAAACCAGGACGGTCATAATTATGATTGTCAGGATCCTCAAAATTAATTATAATTTCAAGCTGTGACAGAGCCTAAAATAGCAAGAGCTGCTAGTGATCCAAAAATCACTCACAGCATGTCCAAGCTAGTATTTGGCAGAGAGCATATGCAACTTAAAAAAAGAACACAACCCTTTAGGCCCATGCAAGCAATTAAACTTTTTGTGGAAATGTCAGGCCATAAGTATGAAAAGACTTTTCAATTGTTTATGCACGACTTTCTTCTAATTAGTGAGAACTGATTTTAATTTTTGCCCCTTCATTTTTCAAATAATACCAGATGGGCTAAAGTTTGGAGGGCAGCTGTTCTGTTCAAAACAAAATAAAGAAAAAAAAGGAGATGATTCTTGCCAAGTCAGACTCCATGATTCTTACAGTGAGGGGGTACAAGTAAATGCCAATCAGCTTAGCAGCATTGAGAGATACGTAAGGAACTTAGCCTGAGAGCTCTGCTGACGACGTAAAACAAGAAGACATTTCCAGAAGTGTCTGTCAAACAAAGTATAAAAATAATCAGAGGCTGTTGGCACAAGTTACTGTGACTCTAGCTGATGTTGAAGTGGATGAAATTTAACAGCCCTTTGATAACTTTAGTTTCATTGTTGCAGTGCTTCTTGCTAATGTTCTAAATGCAGTGATCAGTGAGGTAAAAATAAATGATATGACCGTATTTCATCAGAGCTACCTCAAAACTCTAATGGGGAAGATTTTTCTTTCATCGCACAAGCTCTTAGATCACTGCTGTCATATTAACCTGTGCTTTCTCTGCCACTCTCCACAGCTCTGTCTTTCATGTGAAAGACAGTGACTTATTACTCCTCTGTCTCCATCCAGTTTTCCTAGACCTCTGAGCCTAAAACAAAAAGCTTCAAGTCTTGAATGTGATGACCCCAACACTGAATAACTACAAAATAGGTCAGTAGAATGCAAAGCAAATGTCACCTAGTGAGTAGGCAAAACCACACATGCTGCTCCTGGAGTCTTGCCTTGGCTTGAATTCTCTAGAAGAACGCTAAGCCAGTCTCCTGACTTTCAAGGCTTCAGTATGTAAATTGAGATCAGTATTTTTCCAAGCATTGGAGAATGAGGAGGTTGCACCAAATGGTAGTTGTTTAAAATCCTTGGGTAAGAGACTACTTACACAAATGCTATGACATTGACAATCCATTTATAAGAGGAAATACATAACACAGTGTCTTTCAAACATCTTCATGCAGTTCTGCTAAAAAAGACCCAAAATGTAGGATCTTATTTAGATTTTTTGGTAATGTACCATCAAAAGTTATTGCGTTGTTAGGAGCTCTTTCTAGAATTTAGATGAGTTAACTTGTTCACTTTGCCTCTGTTTTCCCTTATGTCTGTGGTCTTTCTTACCTGTTTGAATTAGAAGCTCTTTGCAGCAAGGACTACTGCAATGTGTCTGTGGTACCTAATGAGTTAATCGTATTTTGGCCTTGTTGGCTCTGCCTTAACACATAGTGCTAAAAATTAATCAATTTAGTGCTTAGATTTACAACTTCAGTTTGATGGAAAGTTAGAGTCCAGGAGACAAGTGATATCCTCTTACACTGGCAGAGCCTGCAGAAAACTGTTCCTCTCAGTAGGTCAAAGCAAGAAAAAAAAAAAGAGTGAGGGAGTTAATGTGATGTCAGTGCTTCTGCAATACAAAGCCGAGACAGAAGCACACATCTCCAAGAAACAAGTAGTAAATGAGCACTAAGAATATCAAATAGATCGCGTTGGTTCCAGGTGTGTTTTGCAGTCTTTGTGAACACAGCCTCTAAGTGTTAACTTTTTCTTCAACTCCCACTGAATTTTGTTCCTTGTTCCCATTTCTTCCTATCACCTGGTGTATCTTTATTTCTATATATGAGAAAGCTGAATATTAAAAGCAATCCAGGATGCATACGTCAATATTTGGCTGATGACACAAAAGGAGGGCAATACTGAGTTCATATCACTAATATTGTTCATATCACTACTAAAATTGAAAAAGATGGGATCATCAGGATTCTCCCTGTAACATGGCGGCTGTGGAAGGTTGTTCTTCAAGCCATCTTATGAGACTGAAGTGTCAGAACAATGAACCCTTAAGTCCTGTGAGAACTAACTGCAACAATATTCAGCACTCACATGGGCACAGAGGATGATTTGATCTCAGAGGTTATTAATTTGCCCTAAAAATCCAAAGAAATACAAGTTCACAACAGCGATGAGAAGCTGGCCAGTTGAAGAAGCAAACTGGTTGTTGCCTTGAGTGAAAGAATTGATGGCAGGGCTGTGTTTGAGATACCGCAGCCAATGCAGTAGCACAGAGTAAAAGCTTGACTTGTTCTTGTGGCAGATGGGTATAGCTGTGAGTGCTGTCTGGAGAGTCTCTTCATTCATGCTTACATTTAAAATGTACTAGAATAGAAGGCAATAGCACAAGTTGGGATTCTGCCAGCTTCAGCACAAGGAGTTTGGATCTGCTCTGGAAAACRTGTCTCACCAATTTCTTAAGAAGGYGTTAAAGCACTGGCTGTGGAGCATCTTCGCTCTGCCTGGTAAGGGTCAAATCTGGGGAAGAAAGTATTCAGTCTGCCTTCCTCCTTGGTTTGTCTGCAGGGCCTTCAAAGGAAGGGTGCCCAAAAAAAGTCCATTTCACACATATTGCTGAGAAGCAWCTAGATGGCAACGACTTCCACTCCCTAACACCAGTCCAGCCTGTGTCTGACCCGGCAAGCCCAAAACAGAAATCGCTGTATCTCATTACCAAAACTCTGAACCATCCAACTCATTTGACTTCTCATTGTATAGACTATAAATAACTTGATTCCAGACATTGCCAGGTGGTGCAACAGGACGAAGGCCACCACAGAGGAGCATGTGCTCTAATCAAAGCCTGTGTGTGAAAGCTTGCTTTCAACTTGTATGTCCAGTGGTTTACATTGARGGTCACCTGACAGAGGTGGTATTTTGCTGTCTTTTTGATTGATGTTGGCTGCTTTTTGACTAGGGAACTGTGTTTCCCTCAGGCTTCAGAGGGAAAATATGGTATACCATCCCCAGGATTAGGAAAGCCARGGGGCTAAGCAATAGCATACAAATGCCAAGGAGCTGACTTTGATGTAGTGGTTAAGACTCCACAGGAATTCCAAGGCCAAATCGCATGGATCCTGCTGCTGGCATGCAAAGGAAGCTTTCCCTCTGGCTTCCTCACTGCTCTCAACCTCTTTTGCAGAGGCAGCACAGGCCAGGTTGTGGGGCTGCCCTTGGCTCCTGGCCAGCACCTGCCTACTGAGCCCTGGGCAGTAGGTGCGTGACCACGAAAGGCTTGCTAAAGCTGACCCCAGCAGAACTAACATATTCTTCACCCTGAGCTTTCATTCCCAAGAGAGCAGTGTTCTMGCTGCTTAGTGCATTTGTTTATTATCTTCTCGCTAGCGGGCTCCACCTTCAGCGTGTCCTGTGCTCCTGCTATGTCAGCTGTACCAGTTTGTCCACTTTGCCCTGCTTATTACCTTCTCTGTAGTTATGTCTCAGGCAATGGATGTTGGTGGGGAGATATCTCCTAAAGCCATCTTTCCTATTTGCAAAACCTGCAGTCATTCCAAGGCACATTTCTTTGCAATTTCCTTCATAGCAAGCTTACGTTGAATTTGCCACCATGGGGTTTGATATGCTGTGCTCTCAGCGTGCAACAGAATGGCTTAGGACACTGCTTTCTTTGTTGGAATCAAGAATTGTATTTTATTTTGTATTATATTCATGCTGCAGTGGAAATAAATGTTGCCGTAGTGGTTTGGATCATTTACATGAACATATTGTTCCTATGGAAGCCACGTAGGTGCCCAATAAAGAAAGAGGGATTCAGGAACCCAGTTAGTAATGGCTAAATTATAGCAATTGTAGACAGTTGTGTCTGCTTTCTGTCCCAGTAGTAAGGTACCTAGAGGACATAGGACGAAGATTAGAAGATGAGAAAAAAATCATACAGACAATTAATACAGACACACTTAAAGTATTGCAGTATTAGCAGAGCAAGTCCTGCTTAGGAAGGCTTTTAACAATTATCAACAATTCTTTAGAAAAGAGCCACAGTTTACATGTGCAGTCAGTTGCTTTCTAATTGCTAGAGCAGGCTACCACTGGGAAGAACAAAGGAAATATTTAGCACATCATAAATTCTTCTGCAGCCCTGCCGAGTGGCTGGAGTTCAGATTACAAGTTTATAACCAACATTTGAGAGCAATTTCTCCTCCACTTTGAGAAAGTGGGTGGGGAAGCTGTTCGACACTTTCTTCAAATGCCTGAAGTAATGTGTGTCTGAAAGAAATGCGGGTTCAAAATTCTCTTCCACTTGTCTTTTGATTCAGGCTTGCAATGTACTGTTATATATTTAAATGCTAAAAAAACCCTTTGCTAAAAAACAGATGAAAGTGCCATTTTTGTTCCTGTGCTATTACTATTAGCTTCCAACTTTAGCACTATTGCGGGAGATTTGATGGAATCTTGTGAGCTGATCAGTATTTGCTCCCACCAGTGCTTAGGGTCTTGCAAATGCTGCACAGGGGTGTGTGCTGGTAACTGGAGGGGAGGTATTAGTCTCCTTGAGTCGGTGCTTAATCATGTCCATGTCTCGTGAATGAGGTGTTGAGGCTCTGACAATTGTAAAGATTTCATGATCTAGCAGAAAATAAGCTGGTGCCCTGGCCAAGACAACCCCCGCTTTAATTTGAGTGCTAGGTGAATTCAGATGTTGCTTAAGTTTCTCCAAGCTTCACTGGGATAGAATATTCTCCATTTAATGTTAGTAATGAGAAATATTACTGTCTACTCAGCAGTTGCCAGTAACATAGAAGAGATGTAAGCAAGGGAATCTGCTGTGTTACTCAGTTTAAAGAGGTTTCAGTGTTAACCCATAACTTTTCTGAACTTCTCCTTAAAGAAAAAATTGTCTTAGGACTTAAATCGTGTTAGATGTTTGTCTACATCTACTTTGATATGCTTGCTTCTGGTTTTGGCTGGTTTTTTTTTTGTAGTGGGGTTTGTCAATACTTCAGTATGTCAGCCAGCGTTACAACCCATGTGTATTTGTTTCTCCCCTCCCCAGCTGACTTAAAAATGCAGCACACTTGGAGCTGAAAAATACAGACTCTCACATGCCTGTAGCCAAATTAGAAAAGAAAATAGAAAAATGAGGGATTAAGTGTAGTTCTTAGAAATCACTTTTCAGTGTTCTTCACAGTACTGAGTCTATGACCTTTGCTACATGTAATATATCTACATGAAATGTAGTTTTTACATTGCTGCCCCAACAAAAAGTTCAGTAAACACTCATAAATTCTATCTTAACAACTTCGTAGTGATACATCAGAGACACCGTCAGGATCTCATTGAAAGCAGAAAAATGCAGTTGTCCATCGGAAGTCCTCCACCAACCTCCGAGCATATAACTCTAAAATAATACTGTATTTATGAAGCCTACTCTCAGTCACAACTTTATGGGGATGTGTTCTTACATGAATGAGAGCCATTGACAGTCTAATCACATGCAGCTCTACAGGAGATATAGAAGAAGATAGAGAAGCCACTGGCTTACTATGGTCTGGCACCATCATTATTACTCCATAAAAACTAAGTAAGATTAGGTAAACTTTTAAAAATAGTTTAGAGGCAAGAGACACAGCAAGCTTGTGTTGTTAGAAGTAAAATCCCAGTACTTGGCCATTGTGGGGAGACTTAAATGCTTGAAGCAGTGGAATAAAATGGAATGGCTGAGGTGCTCTGCAGAAGTCTGTTTCTATTTATGTCTTTCTATCATCAGCTTTGCACTCTCCACCCCCACACACATTACTCCTCTTCCACTGAATAAATGGAATATTTCACCCATGAATAACAATCTTCTTTCACTAACCTAAAAGTGCCACACAATGCCTTCACACCTGCAGCATTTACAAATTGCGGGTCCTGTGGTCACGAAAGGAACTTAATAAGCACTTCACAGCTGAGATGGCTGTAGGTTAGAAGCAAAATGTTTGGCTGAAACCTGAATTTTATCATTGCAAACCATGTAATTTYGCCAGCCTTTTGCTCCTACGGCCCATGGTCACAGCAAAACTATTTCCGTGACAGGAAAGCTATCTAGAGGGCATATTGTAAACGCATTTACTTTTATAGTTTGTTGCCAGTTTGGTAATCCCTGTTTAAAAGAAATTGCGGAAGTGATTTTAAAGGTTAAAGAAATACGCAGACTACAGGACTGGACATGCAGGGGCTGCCCCCACCTTCTGCTTTAAATGAAATGACAGATGGGTGACACCTTATATCATGAACATAACTGGTACTTTAACAATTGATGTTATTGCCACTCTTTTTTCCGTTCATGCTTCATCAGGACTTTTTCTCTCCTTCTCTGTCTCYCCTCACTATTTACTCATTTTGAAGCACTTGAGTGTCCAATGGGAGACCAAATCATGCAAGCACTTAATGTATGTGAAATAATGCGGTTTTACTATGYGTTAACATCATGGTATCTACTTGCCTGAGTAAGGCAACCATGTTCAGACTGTGCTGATGACCTGCTTTTGCTGGTCCTGTCCATCTTACCATTTTCATCTGAATTTAATATAAAGCTAAGTATGAGCCAGTCTCATGAAAAACAAGATAACATTGGCTCCTTTCATTACATTCAAGGGGTGACACGGGATGGYAGCCGAGCCACTCAAAGGCTCTTAGATTTCTTTGTTTCATTTTCTCAGATGACCCTAAATTCCTTCTTAGTCTATTCCAGCCTTTKTAGCTGTGGCCATATTCTGCAGTGTTGTAAGGCATACGGGTGAGGGGCAGGGAGTCTTAAAGAGGAAAAGATGGGGCTGGATTAAGAGGTGTCAAACACTCTTGAGGGTTCTGTGTCTGTGTARAACATCATTTCATATTACACATAGGAATTGTGGCCCAACAAAACTGAGACTGGGTAAAATGTGCACATAACATGGGTGGCTCTGCAAGTGTGTGAATGTATGCGTGGGCACACAAAATGGAAAATATATATAATAATCAATTGATAGAATATATATCCTTAAGTGTTTGGATTTATATCCATAGCCACACAATATTTAAGTCTGTGTAAAAGTACATTGCGTTTGGAAAACAATCACATACTTATGCTTCTTGGCACACTATCCCAGCTAACTATTGTAGGCACCAGCAGCCCTTGAGCTTTTCCTCCCAGGAGATGCAGTACAAAGCCAGTAACGGACATAAACCAGTCAGTTTATGCAAAGAGATGAAGCACAGCCCACTGAGAGTTGCAAAAGACTTGTGCAGGAAGGGAGTTTACTCTCCTTTGGGCTCTAGCAGAGCTTGTGAAGGTACATCTGCTGACGAGAGTCTGGGAAAGTCTCGCAGATGGTTAGTGGGTCGGATGTTTTCATGTCACACGGGACTTTTTGAAGCATTGGATCTTAAGTGATCATGTAGCTTTCAGAAGCTTGAAGTCACCACTGTCTGCATGTCAGCTCACTTTTGCTGTTGCCATTGCTCCAAAACAAAGCTCATATTAAATGCTTTGAGTCTTGGCATAACACAAATTCCCCAAACCACATTTATCCCATGACTAGTGATGAGTGTGCAGTTCTATTGTTAGAAGCAAACCACTTCAAAACACCAAAACATACGTTTTACACATATTTTCAACCCTATTCTGTGTGAACAGCAAAATATTTTTTTTTTTTAACTTATTTTTTTAAAGTTTTTAAGATCTCCACAGTGAGATCTTGGTTAGTTTTTAAGATACTCTAAGATACTCTTAGAGATGAGTATCTTTTACATAAGTAAGTGTGTTTTGACATCAGTTCTTTTTCTTGCCAGGCCTAGGAGTTCTGGGTGCAATGTGCTCCCTGAATTAGTTATGATGTCACTAACACCTAAAACCAGGCATTTTTCTGTCCTGATTTAGGTGTTAATGATGTCATCATCTGCTACAGTGGAAACAAACACCTAAAATTTAAGCCTGGGTATGTAAATCGAGGAGTAGCTGGTTTTTGAAATACTTTGCTTTAAAATATAGTATTTAGTCTAGACACAGATTCTGTTAATAATTTGGGATCACAAATGTTCCATGTACAGGAGAATTGCTGCTAACCTTTAAAAGAAGTGAAAAAAATATYCAAGGTTGTAAAATGTTTTTACATACCTGAAAACAAGAACTGCTCCTCAAATAAATAGGAGCATAGTTAACTGACTCATAGGGCAGGGTAATCTGATCTGCTTTATTAAAGTTTATCAAGGAAATATTAATCAAAATCACCTGAAAATCTTTAAAATTTGTAACTGTGACCTCTGAAACAAGTGGAGCCATGGCAAGAGAAAAAGCATGAAAAAGAATAATTGGGTTCTATGTTGTAAAAGTTGTATTTCCAAAATACTCAGGTAAAGTTTAAGCCAATCTTCCACCTTGATCTGGGTGACCATAGTAGCTTTGGAAATATCCTAAACTGATTTTAAATATTGCCATATCAACAATGATGCAACTTGTCATATTTATGCAGAAAATAAAAGCTATGTGTTTGGCACAATTTTTTACAGATTTTTTTACAAAAATACTTTAGCCATTTTCAGTTCATCTGCCTGCAAGGCACAATCCAGTAGCCACTGGTCCAAATAAAAACCTCGAAACAACCAKATGATGCCAATTCAAGAGAAGACCATCTCTCCAGCGCTTGTTGCCARTGGAGCGAGTAGCCTCCATCAGAATCAGGGTTCTAGAGTTGGAAAGCAGCTAGTTTCATCAGGGAAAGCAAGACTGTAGAACCCAAACACTTTTCTTTCTCAGACAACCTAAACAGGATTATAGTAGTTTAAGTGCAAAAATATGGGCTTTCATTTCATGTGGCAGGGCTATTATCTCTACTTTGATCACAGATTTTGAAAAGTGTTTTTAAGGAGATTAAAGGCAATTCCATAACTTACGGTAGAACACATGGTGAATTAGGTACTCTCCTCACATGGATGCTGCTGTTGCCTATCTCTTGGTTCCTCTGCTGAGTCTGCTAAATTATCCAAGAAGAGTTTAATGTAATATACATACACAAACCTCTCTCAGGATGGAAGCCAGCAACCTGATGTATAAAGAGTCAGGAAGTGGGAAATGGGAGTTAAAATCCTCTGAGATATAGCCAGGAAGTGAACCTTGGTCACACATCTCTTCGGTCAGAGCTCAGACCACAGTACTGCGGTATAAAGGGAGCATAAGAGTGGTTAGAATCCTCCTCCASCTATTCTAAAGAAATTCAGAAAGTGCTGGTATGTTTTATGGGTTACTGTTCCATGCCGCCRTGTTTTAGGGATGACTTTGTGCAATGTATTTTAATGAGCCCCTCAAGGAACTTAGCAGAGTTCCTGGATGCCAGGCAGGCTGAAGTGTGAAGGTGGAAGTGAGCAGCTCAGCTTTGTTTATTAAAAATGAGACATTTTCTGCATATACACAGAAGAAAGGTTTTCAAGTTGCTTAAGCATCTTTCAAGTTCCCAGCTATGATGCCTCGAGGACTAACTCAGAGAGTTTGCAGAATTCCAGTGTTGCATGCAGTTCTCTGCATTTTTGCCTAAGTCCCTGTTTAAGTCTCCAAGCCCTTATGTGGGTAAGTACAGATTGAGAAAACAACACTTGTTGAACAGAAACCTCTTTTTGATAGTGCTTATTTTACCTTGGTGCAAAGTGACACCTACTGTCCCTCTACATTTGTATTATTATCTGGAATTTATTTGAGGTGGGTTTATTTTTGTCTAACAGTGGAGCATAAAATTGTGCAGAAGCATCTTGAAAATAAAAAAATAAAGACAAGACCATCTCAAAAACATCTGTGTACCTTAGCCATTAGTATTATTATTGTTCTTGGATATCCTCACAGCAACTGCATGCCTTAAAGGTTCTGGAAATTGATTGATTGTTCCCAAACTACTGCATAGTTTTAGTTGATTAACCACATATATTTTTGCCAATATGTCTGGCTACCTTTTAGAAGTTACTGCATTGCTGGCCATATTACAGAAACAGATTTTTTAGGGATTGGAATCAGATTTGGCAGTAAAGGGTTCGGTTGCAAATTCATAGGTGATCTTAAAATTTCATTTGACATAAAAGAAAACTCTTTGCAATGGAAAAATAAGAGCCTGGATTCTATTTAAAATGACATCTCCACTTGCAATTTTTTTTATTTTTGTAAGCTTTAGCATAAGCCCTCTTAGGGACAGTGCTCACTGAAATTTTTGGTATTTTCCCTGCTCATTTGAGATCATCTTCCTAGGAATGAAGTAACATCCTGTCTTTTGAAAAGCAGAAAAATATCTGTTCAAAACAGCTTATCATTAAAAGGTGTTTTGTCCTTTTCTTCGGCTTTTGCAGTTTTTAACGAGTTGTTTGTATACCTCAATGGTTTGAAAAGACAGATGTATTTTATGTAATCTTCCATGTAAGCTTTTTTCATTTCACTTATAAATTACTTTACCATATTTTAAGATGCAGTTATGCTTTCATCGAAAAATCACGAAAAAAATTGTGAGCAGTCCTTTGTTGCCCACCATGAACTTGCAGATAAAGTGGGTATAAATTGCAGTGGGTAATAAAATCCCAACTTATAAATAAGCCACGATTTTATTGTAGAAATAGCAATTAAAACTGTGTTGTTCTGTTTTATTTTTACTCTAAGACTGTAATATATGAGTTTCATTTGGGTAACAGTTAAATAGTTAACAGCACACTCTCTGTTTTGCTCCAAGGGCAGCCTTATGCTCTGAAGTTGGAGACTCCAGACTGCTTAGAGATACAATGATGAACGGCCTCCTTGTAGGGAAGGGCTTCCAGACCCTACCAGGAACGGCTGTAACCTAGGCATTACAAACTTGTAAGGAACAATGAAAGACAGAGATGCCAAAACTGTGAACCTTGTAACAGATTAAATAATTTAGGCCAGATGCCAGGCTATATATCATAGATTTCTTCTTTCTGAAGCAGAGCTTGACCAAAATGGTGTCCCATTTTTTCGTCTCTGTAAGCCTCTCCTCAGTTTACCATCAGATATGCTTTTAACTCTTATAGTTCTGATATGGTTCAGGCACAGAGCCTAAACTGCATTTTGAGCCTTAGTCTGCAAGCAAACAAAAGATAAAACAAATGATTTGGTGGTTTGAACAGATGTGAAAATGTGTGCCTTGTCTGTTGATTTGGAGTACCAATCAATTTTACAGCTGTTTGACCTATGGCAGAGATTCCAAATGTGACTTGAAAATCACCAGTGTTACTTGGCATTTCTTCTCTGAAACAAGCATTTCATACCAGAGAAGGATCTGTGTCATTTTGGCTTGAAGTGGAAGCAGTATCCATAAATATCTTAAGTATATGCTTAAAAACTCAAATGTATACCTAGTCCTGGTTTGGAAGAATCAAAGTCTGGTGTCTGTAAGACTCCCAAAGCAAAACACAAGGCAAACCAAGGAATACAAACTTGYTGTTTGTATTCTCTGGTGGCTGTGGTTAGAAGCTATGAGTTGTTTCTGATTTTGCTGACTCTTCCTCTGTTCAAATCCTGCTCTAGTTCAGGTTATTTTTTTTTTAAATTGGAAGTAGTCAAATTGCTGAGCCATAGCTGACAGGCTTCTGTCTGTATTGGGCTCAAGTACTGTTTAGATTTCATCATTATCCTCTAGAAGGGAAGGGAAGGGAAGGGAAGGGAAGGGAAGGGAAGGGAAGGGAAGGGAAGGGAAGGGAAGGGAAGGGAAGGGAAGGGAAGGGAAGGGAA
>RAHM01000001.1:57858-207284 GCA_003713295.1 Parotia lawesii | reverse complement strand
GGCAATTTTCATTATCTAATTAGGTATTTGACTTATCCTAGTGTTACTTTTATTTTATTTAAGCTCATATAATTTGCTGAAAACTCTTCACAATTATCCCATTGTGTTGATTTAAATACAGTCATGAAAGAGCTGAATTTTGTACAGCATTCTACAGTATCCAGTACACATAAGCAGAACTGATCTGCAAACAAATAAATTAAGGAAGTCTACAGTTACTATATATTTATAGAAACATTCATCTTTATTTAGCAAAATTGTTTTCAGTTAGAACAACTCTCGTCATTATGCTTTTTGGAACTAATCCCAAGTTTTCAAACAATCACCTAGCCATAAGAAAGCTATTGAGAAAAAGATCCAGGCAATGGACTATGCTATAGAGAGATAAATTCTAAAATCACCACCACATTATAAAAGTATCTAATGAAAACATCAGATAGTATGAAGTCAAAAGATCTGATTCTCTTGCACAAGTATTAAAAGATATATGGGTATGCTATAAAACGCTACATGAAATACCTTGTACTGTTCTATCCTTTAAACATATAAAGATATTTTACAGTTCAAAGCATGGTGACCACATATGACATTTCATATAGATACTATTAAATTAGCAAAGTGCTATTGTTTTAATGTGCACTGACAGCATTATTTTTGTTGACTAGAGGATGCAGAGATCAGAATCTGCTTTTGACTCTTCAGTTTTTCCATGGTCACCAATACATTAGTGTAACTTAAGAAGAAGGTCTTAGTTCTCTGTGTGCTAGTGATAATGAAAACTGCTCATGAAATTTCAAGTAAAATAAAATAAAGAATAGCAGTCATGGTCTTCTCTTTATTTCTACTGTAATTGTGAGAAGTGGAYAAATTTAATAAAAGCAGTTCTGCAGAAAAGCAGTTTGCAACTTCATGATGAAATTTTCAGTTTTCTTCACTCKAGTTTAAAGTTATTGTAAAAAGAAAAATGTCTGTTTAATACTAAAATATGACTTCTATTCAATGAAGTTTTCCCCAGGGCTAATCTTGGATGTTGAATATGGATCTGGGGGAGGGAACCCCACCTGGAGGAAACTGGGCAAGCTTTCCTAGCACAGATTGGAACTCTGGAATATAGCAAGGCCACACATTATGTTCATATCCCTTAATTGAAGCTTAATTCCATAGGGCCGTGAGAGAGAAGAAAAGTAGAAATACAGCTTCCTTTACTGGTCGTGTCTTCACAGACATGAGATGGTAGCGAGTTTCTCTGCTYCTAATCTGATTGTCCAAATGTGATCCTACTCTTGTCCTGAAGACACAGTCATGACAGTGATGCATGGTACCCAAAATGGGAATTTCTGCCACAGCCTTTGGCCTATAATGAGAGGATAAAGTGTAGAAGTGATGCAGAACTGGAAAGGGTAACCATCTTTCTTTTTGCTCATCCATCACTATGGAAATATCTGAACTATTCTGTCTTCCTTACAAGAAAATACTAATTGATTGCTTGCTTGTTTAATATCTTAGTGACAGAGTCAAAATCTGGGATTGGCAAATTTTTTGTGGTGGTGGGGTCGTTGCCCCTGAAGATCTGAGGAACAAAGCTGAAAAAGCATCAAACCATGGCTTCTAGAAGATTTGAGAACAAAATTAGGAGGGATATTGTAATAAAAATGAGAATTATACYGCAAAACAGTGAATCCATTATTCTTTTTAAACACAGAAGATTCAGGAAAATCCTTAGAGACCACTAGAGCTGTAGAATTTTATCAGGATATGTTATTGACTACTATTGACGGCTGTACTTGATCACATGCTAATCAGACTATGTGTGTTTTAAAACCCATTTATAGTTTAATTTATGACAAATTACACTACTTGTATGGTATTTAAAGGTGTCACAGACAGTTCAAATGTATTCCAAAAAGCAAGCAATGTTTTCTTCTTTCTCTAAGAATCAAGCAATGCACGGTTCTTTCCTTGATGAAAGATCTTGGCTCAGTAGACTGAGCTGCCTCGCAAAATATATGTATGTCTGAAATATAAGAAGCTTGCACTGACAAAGARAAACACAAAAATAAAATAAAAGCAGCTAGCTTGATGACAAGCTGGCATGTTCAAATTTGAGGCTCAAACTCAATGTGAATCACAACCATGTGAATCTTACTCAGTTTCAGAATTGAAACAGAACTCAGATCCTGCAAACAGAACTATGCTGCCTTGATTTACACATGTGTGTGGAGACCTGCTCCAGTCTGTGGGGTCACTTGCTCATGTGCAGAGCTACATGTGGACTGGATTATCTGGGTAACGCCATGGAAAAGCTTTCTGATTCTTTTTGTTTTTCCCCCCTTTCTAATGACTTACCATTGTGACACTTTTCCATCTTTTGGAAAGGCTACCAACAGGAAGGACTGTTGGATACTGTGAAAAAAAGCTCCTATGATAATGAAAGCTGGATAGGTTTTTAAGCAATACTACAAGAACTGTATTTACATCTCTATAAAAATGCATTATTGTTTCTAAAGCTGTGAGAGAAGGTTGTCAGTAGAAACGGGTCATCCGTAGTTTCCATGTCTGACTGCACTGGGAGCCGGGGGGAGTAGGGAGAGGTAGAAACAGATTGTAATAATAAAGCCACACAATAGTATTACACATAGAGTTTAACATTAAATAAAGATTGCCCAAATTCCTACCTGCAAATGCTTAGCCTGGTGTTTGTTACACTTCCAAGTGTGAAAGAAAAGCCACAAACATTTATCATGATTGTCAGTAAGGGCCCCTTCCACACCTCTCCCATGCTCTCCACTCCTTTCTCTGCGTTTCAGAGCTGTCAACATGCATGCTTGCTCAGGCCTCCATTTTTGGCCATTAGTGCGTTACAGGATTGTTTTACATGGCCTGCCTAAGAAGAAACTGCTTGATTTGAGTAGGCAGGGAAGGACTTTTATGAGCTGGGAACAGTCTGAGCCCTGGCAGCATTCATGACATCCTCCCTGACGCTCATACCCATTGAATTCCCCCAGCACACACAGAGCCCTTCTCATGCGGCAACCTCCACTAAGCACTGCCACCTCAGGGAATGCCACTCTCCAGCAGTGAGGAGTGTGCTGGAGCGGTCCTAAGCTGCTGAAATTGGTCCACACTGAATTCAAAGATCCTTTTTTCTCCTACCTGAGAAATGTGAGAAAGTTCTCTTACCTCTTAGCAAATTCTTTATATGATTATTCCATATTCATGTCTTCCTACCACAGTCTTTGCTCTTTTTTTCTTGGGATTCATTACCTTTTCATTGTCTTATTTGATCCCTCTTGCAGGTTATCAGGGTTTGTTCAGTGGCCATCCTTATGTTTTCCTACATTTTATCATGAATGTATAGTACAGTTCTCTCAGAGTCCATCAGTAGAGGGAGTGCTTTAGGAATAAATTTATTAATCTTCTTTTTTTTTAACCCAAATTCCAGGCATTTATGCAAAGAAAGAGCCTTTTGGGCATCTGAAAATGATGCATTGGGGAAGGTAGGTTTTTATGTCGTGTGGACACAGTGGTGGGACTAAATCTGGAGGGAAAGGGGAGGTATGTGGAATGGATTTTAGTAGCATGCAGGGATGATGAGAACTCATTCAAATTCTGTCTCATTGAAAAGAAATGCAAAAGAAACCCAGTGGTGACAGTGCATTTGTCTTCTCCATTATTTCTGAGGAGCAAGTTTCCCCAGTTGCCTTTCTCTCGCCTAAATAGCAGCCGTGAGGAGTTGTGGTGTGTCCAGATGACCCACACTCTGGCCCACAGCCATGCTGTGGCAGCTGGAGCTCCTTGTGGTGCCAGGCACTGGCCCAGCACCGCTCCAGGGCCACCCTGTCCCATCCTGCTGCACATGCCCTAGTGGGGGGGCCCTGCAGCCATGTAACCCCAGCCAAAATCAGGTCTCCAGCATGAAGAAGATCAGCCCAGCACTTGGGGAGTGAAGGAGCTTCTGCCAGCAGCACCATGCACTGAGGGATAGAGTGTTGCCATGAAATCTCCTACATAAATCCCACAAATCTTTAGGGAACCTTCTAGTCTTTCCTGAAACATTGCAGTACAGTGCAGTGCCATTATTAGGGCATCTCCTACTTAGGTATTTCAGTTTTCAGCTCCACCAATTCAATGAAAATGCAATGTGGATGCTAATTCGAGACTGAATTCTTCGTAGCACCTGTGARTGAAGGAAGGAGGTAACTAATACTTATCCTGTTTGGGATTTTTGTGATGGAGCTAGGAGAGGAAGCATGTGGTTAGGATTTTAAAGGGCTAATGACATGGCAGTCTTCAGTCAGTGCCAAACTGAACTCCATTCACAGCTAGGCATGTAGTGATTTCTTTTATTTTAACCACAAAGAATCTATGTCTCCAATCAATTTTTAATTATGAATAGATTATTTCACTTGCAGTCCCAGTTTTTCTATTTGCCACTCCTGGTATTTAATTTATGCTGCTTCACTGCCATTGACTTTGTTTGGCAATTGCACAAATAAAAAGTGCACCTTCACCCTCCTGTGTGCTTTGTGTCATCACCACACAATAGCAGGCACTGTCCACATTTTGAAGAAGGTCTAATGCAAAAATTGGCTTTGAGAGTAGCCAGTATTTCAGAGATTGAAATGGATATCTCCTACATGAACAAAGACAACTAAATGAGCTATCCTAGAGTTATTTAAGTAATTTTTTGTAGCTGTCAATAACTTATCTGTTTAGGATTCAGATAGTCAACCTTGACTTTTGTTGTGGTTTCCTTTCGATATCTTACCTTAGATTTCATTATGATTGGTGCTTTTATATTTGATAGTTACTGCATTTTCTTTTAATACCTGTGTAGACATTCTTGCACATATACAAATATGTGCCTAAATGGTTAATAATTATGTTTTATTTTCCACCTCTGCTCAGCTTTCTGTAATATTTTAAAGTGTACTGTAGGCTGGTAAGTATTTTCAATAGCCTCTTAAACTATGCAGATAAGCATGAAACCTCTACATGTCACCTTCAGCTCTGACTCTGACATGTACTGTGGTTTCATAGGAAAGCAAACTGCTAGTTATAGATTACATTCTTTCTTTTTCAAGGAGGACTCACAGGTATCTGCACATTTATAATTTTTCACTGTTAGTGTTACATAACAGGGGAAGTTTTGTCATCATTTCCCTTCTCATGCTGGGAGTTAGTYGGTGTTGTCTCCTATCTACCTTCATATGACCTCAGTGAAGAAAGAAAATTCAAAATGTCAACACAAACTCATAAAGAAATCTACTACAGAACTGCCAACCCACCAGTGAAGTTTGGTTCAGATTAAAGGCAATCATTTTATACAGATCTGCCTATTGCAGAACATTCCCAGGTGCCATAAAATGGTGTCACAGCGCTTCTGATTCTGAGCTTATGAAGAAGTAGAGTTTTACCATTTTGCACACGGATTTGTGGAGGATGGCTACTGGGGCTTCTCCCTAATTCCTATTTACACAGATAAATTATTCGCTTTTCTGGGACTCATCCTTACTTCCTTCCAGAGACTACCTGTATTGAGTAGGACTAAATGTGAAAGAATTTAAGATGAAGGAGGTTTGATAATCAGAAATTTAAGTGGGATGGGTGAAATAATTTTTTGCATCTTGCTTTACCATCCTTCTCTCTAAACAGAATCCAAGTCTCTGCCTTCGTGTTTGTATTGCTCTTCAAAGGAAATGCAAAGTGAGACAGGCACAAGTCTCTTCTCTACATGATTTCTAATCTTGGGAAATGTTGAGTCCCAGAGAGACAGCTCTGATGGCTGTGTCAACACACATTGACACTGGTATGGCATAAAGACATACACATTTAGAAACGTTTTGGAAATCATTCCTTTTGACTCTCTGTTCCTTATTTCCTTTCTAGATGCATTTTATCATATTTGCATYTGCTCCTATTTCTTCTTCTCTTTGTTTTCCACTGTGTCCCACCCTGCTCKGGAAGTTCACAAAACAAAGAGAAATTGGTAAAGAAAGGCCTGAATTTTTCATGTAACTTTCAAAAAAATCTCAGTCCTTTGTTTCAATGCTGCTGAAAGCTATGGATTAAAGGGGGAAAAAAAAAAGAAAGTAAATAGTCTGAGTGGACAAAGCCTCCTTCCCTTTTAACACAGGGGAGTCAATGTGAGTGGCCAGCCGTAGTGATGCCACACCACTGTAATTATCTGTGTTGAGGCTAAATAGAAGCACAGAAGTGATTTTGAAATCAAGTATACCCGTAGTGAAATTTTGCAGGCATGAAGTCAGAGAATTAACTGACAATATTCAGAACCCAGGTTTAACCTAAAATGCACGGGGAGGCCACTTCTGATGCAGCCAGTCTAGCAAAGCTAGGAGTTAGCAGTCGTGTCTGGAGAGCCTGGGGTCACAGGCTGGGGTGTGGGTCTGTCTATTGGTTCYGTGTCAGAGTTACCTTTGCCCAAGSAAGCCTGGTGATTTTCATTCCCCTGCAGGAATATTGAATATTATCAGTTTAAACATGGTTTTATGGTTAATAAGTACTCTTCACGCTGGTGGTAAGGGCCCCCCAGGGCCTAACAAAGATCATTCTTTGTTTTAAAAGAATCTCATAAAGGTAGATTGGTCAGTCTGATCACATAGACAGATGTGTGCCGTCCAAGCACTGCCTACCCCCTGCAGTCCGCAGCATGCGCTTGAGGAGTCCAATAATATGAACCTCACTAATCATCAGGGCGTCACTTCAGGTCACACCGTGCAGGCTGAGCGAGGCGTCCCCGCCTTAGGTGCACAGCAGAGTCTCGGCACGCTCTGAAGTACAACGGAGCTGCTCTGCACAGTGCAGGCAGAAAGCTAACTCTGAAAGACTGTGTATTTTAGGGCAGCAGTGGTGGAACCTCCACATCTCCAAGGATGAGGCCCTTTATCCCTATTTATTTTGTCCTCTTTACCTGAAAGGTTCAAATTAGCTGCTCCATTTAGAAGTTTCTGCTTTCATTTTTAACTTGTGCCGTTTAGAAAAGTGTTACGTTTTCAAAGCAAAACTCGCCAGGGTTCTGGAAATCAGATGCAATGTGTTTAGGCATAAAATAGGCCATAGACCTCTACTTAAGTAGAGCACACCAGCATATATTTCCCATCTTGCTATAATTCCACTGAGTGCCTGATCTGAGACTCATTTGTTTCACCTTTCCAGTCTTTGCAGTTAAAAATTTGCCAGTGTCAAAGCTGCTGAATCCCTCCATCATCTCTTCCAGCTCTTCACTGCCTAAATCTTCCCCACCGAGATAATTGATTCTCCAGCAACAAAAATCTGCTGTTAGCCTTTTGCTTACAGGAGTCCAAGCTCATCTTTGTCTGCCTGACAAACCTGATGCTTCTCATACCTCTAAGAACACAGCTTCCCTCTTAGATCTAAACTACTCAGGAATACTCTTCCCTTTTGCCAGCTCTTCAATCCTGCTTTCCCTAGCCACAGAGAACTGACCTTTTCTCTTTGCTCTCCATTTGACTACAAGATTCTTAAAGTTGCTAGCCTTTTGTTTTCAGAGTCCTAAGCAGATTTCTGTAGCCATCAGTTGTTTCTCTACTATTCTYGCCAGCAGCTCTCATTTTAACTTTCCTCTTCCAGCAATCTTCACAAGAAGTAATTTGTGCATGTCCTGTGACAAGTAGACTTTGGCTGGTGTATTAAAAAAACCTCAGAAAATACTTCAGTGAATAACTCTTCCTTTTTCAGTCATTCTACTTATTTTTGAATGGCTGCTTTTGAGCTGAGATGTGTACAAGAGAGTCCCTTTATTATTTGCTGTAATATTTTATAAGGATTTGTTATGCAGCTTGGAAAGTGGTGACACTAAATCCTTTTCTAATGCACCAAGCCCACTGCAAGGAATACTCTACTCATTGTTAGGCAGACACGTGGGCTGAACGCAGCAAGACATTTGGCTAAAAAAGCTCACTACTGACACATCTGCTTTATCCATCTATTGTGGAGGGAAGAACAGGCAGAAAGAGTTGTGGGGAAGAAAAATTATAAAAAAAACCCCAACACTTCAAATTATTATTTTAAATTATTTGTGTTGATGTGAATGTAGAAGAAGATTAGCTGACTTTCTGGAATTACAGCACCAAAATGACAGTGATATATGAGATGAAAAATGCTCCCTAATACACAGAGACACTCTATTCCTTCTGCTGCAGTGCTGTGTGCAAGAGACACATCCAAGATTTGGCTTACAAAGCTGAGACAGAAAATACTTTTTTTTTATTCTTTCACTGCTTTATTCATAGGTGGGCAATGAAGAATTTTCTCCAACCTGGAGTTCATTTGAAAAGAGAGATTTTTTTTGCCTTGCGTGTCACTTCAGATGTCTAAAAATATCTGTTTCAAATGTAGTGGTCTTAAACTATTTGATTTAAAAGCAACAATAAAGAAGTTTTAAATTCACATGCTTAAAAAACACTAGAAATGCGGTGTTAGAAATAGATGGTTTTTTCTGACTCGAAGACAAAATACATCTTAAAGGCAAAACAGAGTAAATTATTTTGACTTACATTTAGAGCAAGGAAATGAGAAATATTTGCCATGTGCCATCTTACTTCTGAGAGTACTCACTGGTTTTGTTCAATTCACACTTTATAAGAGGCTCTTTGTATGATGCTGTTGACAGGAACAGTGCTTTGTTCCACTAAGAGCTCACATGATGGGAAATATACAGTGTATAATGGAGTAGACAAGGATGTCAGTTGGAGCTCTTCAGACCTGTAAACCTTGGCATTCCAATTCACTACATTTTGGCAGCTAGGAAATCTGAATAAAGCTCTCGTTGATCAAATCTCCCAGTATCTTTCCCTTAAGAATTTCACCTGCAAGAGAGGCTTTATAAGGCAAGATTTTAGGAACCTTGTGAAAACATGCTCTCAAGCCTGTTGAAGCCAGGTGGGTTTCCACAGGTTTTGGATCAGCCTGTCCACTGGGTAGAAGGGGGTGTTTCATTAATGGATGATTTTATATTTGGTCAGGACCTTGACCTGACTACTTAACCTCATAGTGCTAGATAACGTGCCCATGTTGGTTCCTCTGGACACCTCCAGCTCTAGTGACAGCTCACATTTTCCTATTTGATCCACCAAATAGCTGACCATAGGTGGTCCACCAAATAGGTGGGACAAATACGAGAGAAGAAACAGGGAGAAGAAAATCAGTGGCTTACACGAATGCTTAGGCAACTTTGCATGGAAAGTTAGTATGGGACTGTGCTGGTTTTGGCTGGGGTAGAGCTAACTTTCTTCACAGTGGTGAGTGTGGAGCTGTGTTTTGGATTTGTCCTGAATGCAGGGTTGATAATACAGAGATGTTTCTCTTATTGCTGAGCAGGGCTCATATAGAGCCAAGGCCTTTTCTCCTTTCATACTGCCATGTGGCAAGGGAAGCTGGGGATGCGAGGGAGTTTGGGAGGAGACACAGCCGGGACAGGTGACCTCAACAGACCAAAGGGATATTCCAGACCATATGGAATATATAAAGTGGGGGAGAAGAAGAAGAAAGGGGGGACATTTGGAGTGATGGCATTTGTCTTCCCAAGTCACTGTTACACATGATGCAGCCCTGCCCTCCTGGAGATGGCTGAACACCTGCCTGCCCATGGGAAACAGGGAATTAATGCCTTGTTTTGCTTTGCTTGTTTGCATGGCTTTTGCTTTCTTCCTTAAACTGTCTTTATCTCAACCCATGAGTTCTGCAGCTTCTACCCTTTGATACTCTCCCCAGTCCAGCTGGTGGAGGAGTGGTCAAGTGGCTGCGTGGCTCTTGGAGTGTCAAGAGATGGCAAGACAGCAGGGAGAGCGGGACATGATTAAAACCTCATCTGTGTGAGCAGAAGCTCCACTTGCTGGCTGTAGCTCAAAGTGCTGAAAATCTGGGAAAGAAAAAAGACTAACCTTAACATTTACATAAACCTATAGATGTTTTACAAGCAGGATGATATGTACCCCACTCTTCTAAGTGTGTATGTAGCATTTGAAATTCACTTTCTTTTATCTATGATAGGAATTTACAATGATTTGCATATTTTCAGAACACATAGCCTAGTTTTATCCCATTTAACGTAACTTTGATTACCTTTTTGTTTCATTCAAGTCTTTATTTCAAAGATAACACACTTTCACTTTTGTTCCTACAGAACTCTTTTTGTGACAATTCTGGGAAGAAAACACTACTTTCACTGTTTCATTTTAATGTTTCATTTGTCTTATTGTGGAAAACCCAATCTTTTATAATGAATTAATACAATTTTCTCTAAGAAACAAAAGACTATAGAGTAAAATGCTGAAAGTTGGTGCTTTGTAATTTCTTCACTTGACTCTTCTCAGTGAGAGAAGTGTTAGAGGCAAAGGCAGTGTTTCAGCACGTTTTTTACCATAAGCACAGTAATTTTTTACAAGGTATCCCTCAGAGTAATGGCGAAACAGAGCACCAGCTCTACTCCCACTGAACAAAGTAGTAAAACTTTTCTTTTTAGTACTGGAAGAATCATCCCTTTTCTTGTTTGGCACTTTTTAATTTCACAGTTTGTCTCCTTATGTCGTGCCATATTGAGAATAGATATATAGGTTTTTCTGATTTACTTCTCTGCTGTATTCATTGCCTCATAAATTTTTAGTGTGATTCCTATTAAGCATTCATATACTTTTAGTCTCTTGTTATGCAAAACTGTTTCCATACCTGTACTTATCTTTGCTTGCCATTTATAACCATTGTCTGCTTGTTGTTAGATCATTTTTGAAGTGGTATGCCCAGCACTGACCATGATTTTAAAAAGAATTTTAGAAGTTTACTGACTGTGCCAAAGGTCAAAAAGACTAATCTGARCAACAGTTTCCTTCTGTGTTATCTCACAAACTGGGTAAAAGTATCATGGATTAAAAGTGTARTCAAAAGGGTGATGGGACGAATGCTACAGCAACATGCTGGTGGCCTGTGTATTTTGGTATTAGCCTCAATGGTAGTATAACATCTGCTAAATGTTTCCTCTTGAGGGATCTTCTTCCTTCTCCCGAGCACTAGAGCTCAGTGTAAGAGTTCAGAGCTGTTGTGCCATTAACAGGATGGGGCAGTCAATTTCCATGGCCTRTATAGCTTTGTTGGTGAGGCCCAAGAGCTGTTGTATGAGCAAGGTTTGGACACAACAGCCTAATGATACTTGGCCATGGTACAATTTTCCTCATGGTGTGACAGAACAAAGGCATACTGGAAATGTATCCAATACTTGTGTGACATCCTTTGGACTTCATTGTATCGACATGTATGACACATGCAAAAGCCAACCTCAATTTTAGGAAAAAAAATAGGCTTCTTTTATTTTTTTTTTGCCTTTGTTCAGGTCTGGGACTGTGGGAGTATACATCCAGGGGCCATTAACAAAATCAAACCATCTGATCTTGTCTGGCAGATCTTCTAAAATTTGCTGAGCTACTTTTACACACAAAGGGAATCTGAGGTGCTCTGCTCATAATGTTCCCACAAACAATGATGCCATTTCAGCAAATGATTGTTCACAAGGTAATAAAAAAAGCAATAATAGAACTGGATATTTAGATACACTAGAAACCATATTTTATTAGTTGTCTAGACCTTTTTGTATCAAATGGTTAATGATATTTGGAGCAATAGAGAGTGACAACATTGCAGCCCTAAAAATCATTATTGATTTCACTCAAAAAAACCCCCCAGGTCATATGTCACCAGCCTTGTTTCTACCTATTCAAGTCTTTACCCTTGGAAGAGTATCTTTTTCTCACTCCTTGAGCCTTATCTTCAGGAAATGTTAATTCATTTGCATTAACATAGACTTTCCTTTCAGTAAAATCCCTGGGGAACTGTTTATCCTGTTGCAATTACCATCATTCCTACCRGTTTTCGGATTTTGGTAGCACAGTCACAAAGCTGAGAGTAAAACAATGGGCCCCATACTTTGAAGTCCTGCAGGCTGTGCAGTTTAGCCTGATAGAATGACTAYATCATGGACATCAGCTTGATATGTAACCTGGAAATTATCTCCAATCTCAGTTTGCATAGGGATGCATAGAATATATTTCAGCTCCTCCAATGAAACAGACTGTACCCACAGCAGTGCAAGACTGTTTACCTGCTGGCCACCCAGGTCTAAATTAGAGCACTGATTGTCTCTGCACCAGGGGTCAGCTCAATATGTATCTCTAGTACAGTACAGAAACAAGAACATTAGCATATGATGATATGGTGATGATCATCATTGTTCTTATTGTCTTTAACCGTAACTAAATTTTCCCAAAATCAAACACAGTATGATTCAGTATGCATCCCTGGTTAAGCTGTGTGCATTACAGGGCCATTTTAGGACCATAAGGATGGATATAATTTCCATGGTTTACTTTTTTTTCCCCCTAAATTTTAATATCTAAGTGTTAGAACAGACATATTTCCCCATACTGTCCTTTGTCCTGCAAGCATTGTTTGGTAAAGGCTCACATGTCTTCAGATTGGCCAGTCTATTCCTGATCCACAAACAGGTGTTTTGACAACCTCCAAACACTTGTAATTCCTCATTAAAGCACTGTGAACATATGTGAGCCATCCTGCAGCCTTTGCTAGTTTATAAATAAAAAAGAGGCATGATCATATTTATGGTTATTTGGCCTTACCCAAACTATTTGGAACTAATGTAATTTTTTTTTTCTGGCTTTGAATTGCTTTTATTAAGCAAACAATGATGAGTGCACTCGCAGTATGAGTATACTATGAACTTTTGCTGCCTCATTGAGAATAACTTTGCAGATTTATCATCAGATTTAATACACGTGAGTTTTAAAAATGTGTGTTCTCTAAATGTAGGAAGGGGATTTGGCACAGGGTCAGGAAGAACCATCACAGCTTCTTCTAAACTGCAACATCCTTGGTGACCTCAGAAACAAGTTGTTTCTGCCTACACCCAGTTCATCCTGTAGCAAGTCAACAGCAGAATCAGATCAGACAATGATCTTCTAAAGAAAATCCCGTCTTCTTGTCTACCTGAGATGACATCAATATGAAGATGTACCTGATTTCGGACTCCCAAAGTTCATAGATTCCGTGTTATTTTGTCATAACAATGAYAAATAATAGTAATAGTAATAATAATATTTGAAATTGTGTTTTGATTGACTCCATTTGTAGAGACCTATCTTTTTAAATGAGGGCCTGTTTAATATTGCAAACTGTGTCTGACTGGCAGGGTATGTAGAATTTGCTTAACTTTAAGCAGTGATTTTGATTTTTGAGATGGATCTTTTTTTCTTTACATTGAGTACAAAGAAGTACAAAACCACTGAGACTCTTTCACTGAATTCCATTCCCCCAGCCACGTTGAAGGCATATGTATAAACTTCTTTAGTTTAACTCATCAGAAAGATTTCATAGTAGCTGAGACTTGTTGATACAATATAGATTCAAGCACTGTAAAAATTGATGACAAGGCCTTTTTATGGAAATGGCACTTTTCTTACCTTAGAATATTCATCTTGGAGCAGTTGTTAAGAAAAAACAAAACCATGGATAGAAATGACATTTCTTCRACTGCTGCAGTCCCATACTGCTTCAGGTGAGGAGCAGATGCTGATAATACAATGTTACTCCATAGATGTGTGCAGGAAAGTACTGTATTAGTACACAGCAAACTCAAAAAATCAGGGGAAAGAGAGGAGAAGAATGACCCATCTCCCCATTCTCCTCTCTGCTTTAGTGCAATGTTTCATAGCTACTAAATGAAAGCAACTGGAGGATATGTTAACAGGCATGCAGCTGTAACCCCCACAGAGCTTTAAAACATGCTGCATCAGAGCAACTTAACTTTATTTTGGGAGGTTATGGGATAAGTCAAAACCTGATCTCCATTACATCTAGATTCCAGAGATATGATCTGTTTCAGCGAGGGCTCAGAGCGGCCATATTATTGGAAGTGGGTGAAAATCCACCTGGATTTGGCGCTTCAGACATGCCTAATTAGAATTCTTTAAAAGCTGTAATGATTTTTAGAGGACTACTCAAGAGACATTAATAGTGTCAGGATTCTGTAATACGTTTGATCCTGGAAAATGCATATGAGTTCTTCTTTACACGTTCTATATGCCTCTCAATTTCAGGAAGACAATTAAGAAAATCCAAGGAAAACCAGGAAAGACTRCATTAAATTGCTGAATTTCTGCTTTTGAAAATGATAAGAACCTATAAATATTCATAGTGGAGGATCATTGGTAGCAAAAAGTCTGTCTTGCCAGACTGGGATTTGGAAAACATAGTTCAGGTTTATTTCTGCCCTGGGCCTTCTATGAGAYTGACTTTCTTAAGCAAGACATCAGGATCCAGATCCATCCCAGCTGACTTTGTCCTCTAGAACGGTGTTGTGATTAAGCCCAGCCAGCAACCAAGCCCCACACAGCTGCTCACTCACTCCTCCACCAGCTGAATTGAGGAGAGGATCAGAAGGGTAAAAGCTCAACTCTCGTGGGTTGAGATAAAGACAGTTTAAGGAAGAAAGCAAAAGCCATGCAAACAAGCAAAGCAAAACAAGGCATTAATTCCCTGTTTCCCATGGGCAGGCAGGTGTTCAGCCATCTCCAGGAGGGCAGGGCTGCATCACATGTAACAGTGACTTGGGAAGACAAATGCCATGATTCCAAATGCCCCTCCTTCCTCATTCTTCCTCCCACTCTATATACTGAGCATGATGTCATATGGTCTGGAATATCCCTTTGGTCTGTTGGGATCACCCATGTCTCCTCCCAACCTCTCATGCATTAGTATGAAAAGCAGAAAAGGCCTTGGCTCTGTGTAAGACCTGCTCAGCAAAAACAAAAACTTTTCTATGTTATTAACCCTGTGTTCAGGACAAATCCAAAACACAATCCCATACTATGAAGAAAATTAACTCTACTGTGGCCAAAACCAGCACAAAAGGGAATTTCTTCTCCAAGTTAGTTATTGTACCTAGTCATACAGTCTGTTGTAACACAGATAGACGATATTTCACTGCCCTTGCCAGATTCTGCATGGACTATATCTCATCTAGCTGTATGCCTTTGATATTCTGTGTAGGCACTAATTTTCTCTGTCTCCTTCCAAGACAAACCCTGAGCATGAATGAAGAGAGAGCTTTGCTCCATGGTCTGCTCCATGAAATAGGTATTTGGTTGCACACCAGCAGCCTCTGCTACTTCTGTAGAGACATGATTACAAAAAAGCTTAGACTCCTGTCTTAGACTAAATGGCTAACTTTGAGATAGCTGATATTAGACATGATGAATTCTAATGCTGCATCTACGTGCTTCTCACACTGTCAAATAGGAATAAAAATAACATTTTGTCCTTCTCAGATTATTAGCATTTTACTCTGACCTTTTAGTGTTCCTGTGTTAGAAATGTGTGGTTCTATGTAAACACTTTAATACTAATTTACATCTATGAGTCACAGAAGCGTAGAATGGTTTGGAAGGCACCTCTGGAGGTGACCTGGTCCAACTCCCCTGCTCAAGCAGGGCCACCTGCAGCTGGCTGCCCAGCACTGTGTCTGGATTAGTTTTGAATAGAGTCACTGCTATCAATTTTTCTATTATTGGTTAAACACAGTGATTTCTAATATAAATTTATAATAATTTATATTATAATAAAAATTTATAACATAAATTTAATATAAATAAATTTAATATTTAAGTTACCACAATTTTTAAAAAAGGTAGAAAAACTTAAGCTAAGAATGTTCATTTTGGGGAGAAAAAATGGGGGTTTTTTTGCTAAACATAGCAAGTAGAGAGTTGGTCAGGGTACAGATAACAGGCTTGAAATCCATGACGACATTGCTTTGCCAGCTCCTTCATTAGTCCTTAAAATCTCTTCATCTGTCATAATTTATTTCATATGAGCAGCCTTTTGCTCTTTTCTTGTGCAGTGCAGCAGATTAGCCTTTCTCTGACAGTTTTTTCATGATACTTTCAGGATGGCTGATGGGGGAATAGAAGAGCTAGGAGATTTGAGACAAATTTACCCTGTAGTTTGCTGTTACCCTTCTGAGTGCGCTCACAGCACACTGGTTGCTGTGTTGGTTAAATGCAGTACAAACCATTCTGCACAGGTCATTGCAGCACTGGGGCAGGTGTTCTAATGTGTGCTAATTAAATGCCGCTGGTGTCTCTGGAAAGTTGTGTGCTTCTGGTTACTAAGATGATTAACACAGGGAAACTTATAGGAATCCTCACACATTTCGTGAGTTGAGCAGAAACCTCATTAGCAAAGCACTGATTTCCCATGAGAGGTGGTGGGTGAGAGATGCATCGAACAACTGGCAGTTTTATTTTGGGAAGAAGATCATATTTTTCTCAGTGTGGCTCAGCATCTAATGGACAGTCACATATTTTTATTCCCCTGAAATCTACCAAATCTGGGAATCTGGAGTTACTTATGTGTCTCTTTCTAAGCAGCTCATGTCTGCAAACACAAAATGAATGTAACATTTCTTGTAGAGCAGTCAAAAAAGAGTGAGGTAAAAAAAAAGAAAAGTGGTATACCCACACCACTGCCACTTCACTGCTCTCCCAAGATTCAGATTCCAGTTTGGCCGGAGATGAAATTGATAGCTCTGCAGGAGGAATGTGGGAATAATGGGCTACGGACACTGTGAATGAATTATGCACTGCAGGCACGGGGTTCCTCAGCGCACCACTGTCCRAAATTTTATTTTTAAGTGACACATATTTAGAAAATTGAGAAGGGCCTTGGAAAGCTGGGACAGCTGGTGAGCGTGTGCGGGGTGCTGGGGGAATGCCGGGGCTCTGCCAAGCAGGTCTCCAATGCGCCTGCCAGCCCACCACCCCAGGAGCAGCCSCCTGCCACCGCCAGGGCCGGACAGATGCTATGAAAAGGCTGGCATTAAGTGCCTTTTACAGGATATTAAACCAGCATCCTAACTGGTAAAAAAAATGAATTGTCACTGACATTCTGTCGGCCCACTTGGAGCCCTCTCTGCTACTTTCTGCAGTCTGGTAACCATTACGTATAAGAGATCAATATCCTTCTCAGTGCTGGAATTTAGGTAATGATTTCCAATAAAACCTATTTTAGACTGTTCTGGCTAGAGGACAGGGACAAGCCACAAAACATAATGCATGTAAAGCCTTCATTTTCTCCCTTCATTTTCTTGTCTTTTCTTTTCTTTCCTTCCTTCCTTCTTCTTTTTTTTTTTTTTTTTTTTGAAAGACTTGAATAATGGAAGTAAGATCTAGTGATAAGACACATGCATGCACACAAGAAAAGGAGGCATTTTGGTCCAGGCCAATCTGCTTAGCTAATGGCTGTAAACTGACACCCGTAATGAAATAAAAATGTCTCGGTGCAAGTGCATGGCTGTGCAATTGCTACCAACACCCACCCTGGCAGCCCTGGAGATGGGTGCTGGGGAACATGCCCTTCCACATCATGCTTTTCGCTTCTCCCTGTTTTGCAGCAAATAAGAGGTACTTTTTCAAAATGGAATTAAGCAAATCACGATTTTGTGCAGCAGCAATCTGATGTCTTTAGACATGGTGCACGGTTCCAGCTCACAGGAACTGTAATTGACACTCCAGGTGCCCAGTACTTCTGAAAATCAGGTTTCCAGTACAATTTGTGTTCTTTTTTTCTGATTTGAAAGCTTGCTTTTTTTTTTTCCCCTTTCTTCTGGTCTTTGAGAAAGAATCTGAAGGGTGTAAGAAGACGAGTGGTTCTTGAGAAATGAAATTTCTGATCTATTATCTGTTAGTGAAGGAAATAATTTGCTGAGGTGAGATAGAGATGTACACATATATCTTCCACGTTGTCATAGTCTCATATTTTGCCTTTGGCCTCAGTGTACTGCCTAGTTTCTTTGTGTTCTGCAGTGCAGACTTCAGACAGAGGAAAGCCCCTGTCCAAGTGTGCTAAGACTGGACTGCTGTGGTTAAAATGGTTTCCCCTGCATCTCCCTCACAGCTTGCAGTTGTCTGATTTCAATCAGTGGCAGTTCTCTCCACATGTCTAGCCATCAATCTTCTGCTCCTGGATGAGTGTGTCACAGCATGGTGCGTGTTCCAGTTAAAAAATAGCTTGCACCGCAGCTCTCCCTCCTCAGTCATTGATAAGTATGCCTTTGATATTTTTATTAAAAAAGAAAGAAAACACATTAAGATATATGTTTCTAAAAAAAAAAAAAGAAAAATAAAGGGAAAAAAAAAAAAGAAAACCCAAAGGCCACTGAAGCCTTGGAGGCTGTAGGAACAGCAGGAAGCAGGGAGGGAGTCTGGGGTTATGTGGTTATGATAAAGGTATTACTTGGTAAGTTACAGTTCATGTAAGAGTTGAGGATTTCAATCTTTACTGCTTTCCACCCTGCACTCCTACAGTGATAAAAGTTCTCTGGACATCGTGTGAGTCTCTGGTGTTCATCTACTTCATACCCCTTCCTTCCCCCACAGTGAATAATAATTGCAATTTGAAAACACAGCTACTCAGGGATAGAGGGGATTTTGCACAAAAACTAAGCCAAGCATGTCATGGTCCCTTGCACTCAGTTTTGGACCTCCTGGAAAGGGAAATAAGTGACTGCTTCTCTGTTTCAATTAATCTTTTAAATTACAAACCTGTCTGCCAGCCCCTAGGCCAGTTTTCCTCTGTGTGGCTGAAGTATATGGTCAGAAACATCCAGAAATTGCCCAATAGAGGGTGGGGTGACCTGTTGTCACACAAGTGTCCTTATCCAAACTAAAATTACCTTCTAAGAAGACTGAAGTTACAGGGGGTCTGCATAGTAATTCTGCTTGACAAAGCACTTTTCCATGACAGAGCTCCAAGCACTTCATATGGGAAGGTAAGATTATTATTCTTAGGTTTTTTAAATTGAAAACTCAGTCACAAGGAGGAAAAGCAAATTGTGCAAGGAGGCAAGTGAGTTAAAGGACTATAAAACTCCTTTCTCTCAAGTGTCAGGGTTGTATTTAGAAGGTGCTCTACTTGATATCTCAGCCAAGTAATGAGCTTTTACTGTTCATATATTGATGGTGATGAGATTCACCAGTTAAAGAGGAATTGCATAAATAGTCTTGAGTCAGTCAGGCTCGAGCCTGTTTTTCACAAATGATGTAAAAGTCCATTTCATTTCTTGTTCCAATTGTTGTAGTTTAGAAAGAAAATGAAAGGGGAAAGCAGCCAGCTTGGAAATAATCACATTTAAGAAAGGCAACTAAAAACTAACCGCWTGGGACATAACTATTTCTTAAGCTAAAATTAATATCTCAGTGCTACATTGTCTCTTTTCAATCAGCAATCTGCAGTGAAATCAATTGAATCTCTAATCTCCACATATTTTTAAGAGTCCTTCTCCATGATATTAACTAAAGCCCCTAAATCTGGAAAACTCACCCAATATCACCCAATTCACTTTCTCATGGAAAACCATCTGATGAAAGCCAAAGGAAGTAGTTAAAGCAG
The DNA here is from genome assembly GCA_003713295.1 of Parotia lawesii. Taxonomy (NCBI): domain Eukaryota; kingdom Metazoa; phylum Chordata; class Aves; order Passeriformes; family Paradisaeidae; genus Parotia; species Parotia lawesii. The sequence continues at coordinate 187,793 of RAHM01000001.1, read as the reverse complement.
AATATGTTAAAGCAGAATGACTAACTTCAGGATGAAAAATTTGCCACCAACAGTATTAATTCATAGGAAGGGTTTTTTATGGTCTATTTTACTTTTCATTAGACATTTTTTTGGCTCAGTCTTTCAATAGGGTGACCAGTCAATTCTATTCCAATGCAAAAAGCACAGCAAATGTTATTCTCTCTTCCTCCCCTCTAGCAGGCAACGCATGTCAAAAAAGCAAATATACTTAATAAATAATGATTAAATAGGAACATTTGTAGCATAAATCTGTTGCTCAAWAGGATTGAGTTATTTAAAAAGATGTAGAAGAAGATACAAAATCATTGCAAATGACACCAAAATTGGAAAATAAGTGTAATGGTGAAGACATACCAGTATTGCACAGAAGTAYGAGCTGATTCGTAAGTCGGCCTCACCTGTATCACTGTTAAATGCCACATGAAACGCTGGCCTCCATTAAAAGACCTCTCATTAAGTATGAAAAATAGAGATTGTTTTTACAGAATGGTTGACAGTCCTTAGGCACAAAGTGACTCAGAAAAGGATTTAGTTGTTTTGCTGTACAAACAGACAAACAAGAAGTCCCAGGGCAGCAGAGAGGCTGAGCCAGCAAATGCTGTCCTGGATGTATCTATGGGAGGAGACTATCTGATAGAAAAAAAGGCATTTTACTACTATGGATTACTGAGAACCAGTAAGACTATTATTGGGATATCTCTCTCCACTTTTGAGTGCAGGCATTTAAGTAGGATGTTGGCTATTTGAAAAATGTTCAGAAGAGAGCTACAAACAGAAAGCACAGTTASAGTTCAGGCAGCAGCAATGGATTTCATATTGAGAACACTTGGCAAAACTCTTTGGTCCTGTATTCCATAGGAGGTCAGGCTACATGACTATTATGATTCTTCCTGACCTTAAATGCTATCAATCTATGAAACATAGGCTTCAAGTCTCACTCTAAATCATTTTGTTTTCATTTGACTTCAGTGAAGCCATTTAACATGGTTGAAGTTAAGCGTATGCTCAAGTGCTTGGCTGAGCGCAGGGGGACTTGCCCTCTTCTAGCTGACCATGTGCCAAAGTGCTTTGTTGAAACTGTGCCACAAGTCATTGTATGTCATCAAAGGTGCAAATGAGAAAAGCTCTGACATTCATTGTCTCATAGCTTTGAGCTCAGAAGCTACTCTTTTGTTACATATTTCCACGTAAATCCTTGCGTAATGTACAACAAAGCTGTCAAATGGAACTCCCTCTTCCTGGCCTGTTTTGCTGCTCTAGGATTCAAGAACAGGTCTGAATATTACCCGAAACATCACAAGTCACCCCAGGTACAGTCAAGGTCTGTAGGGACAGGCCATTTCTGGAACAGTGGGAGGCAAGACACTTCTTTGGGGGACATAATTAGCTCTGCCTACCTACCTGAACAAAGTATGAACAAAGCTACAGCTTTTATTGGTCTAAACTGTAAGAGACTGAATCAAACCAAATTGATGGAACATGCCATGACTGTAAGGGACTTTTCCATGAGAAACAGTAGTTAGCATTTCAGGCACTAAAGTGATAGTGTTACAATATCCTTATGCACGCACTTTGGTTCTTCAAGGAATTCCTTCATAAGGAATTCAGAGGATCCAAAAAGATATTTAATGTAAGGACTTCCTGACCTAAAAAATACCCAAACAGAACTTAAGTTAGGCATTCTTTTTCAGTTGCGTTTTTCCGCTTAGGTAGCCATATTTTTAATTTCAGTCTAGTGAAAAAACCCCTCACCCTGTGTCTTCATTTTTAAAAGACAAAAATCTCACAACTTCTATGATAAATCTTCCTGTACTTCTTTAAAGGGCAGCTCACTTTTTAGAAATATGTGTTGAGGCATATTATTCAATTCATGAATTTCACACTAAAAGCAAATAAATCACCAATTAAAAGCAATCAAGTATTCAGTATTGAAAGACTTGCTATAACACAAAAATGAAAACAGAGTGTGAAATACTGTGGGAAGTGCTTATAAAGTTCATTATCACTTTTCATATTCTCAGCAATTTCAAAAGCCAGAGAGAATGTATATACTCATATTTTATCTCAATCTTTCACTTTGCTTTTTAGTACCTGTCAGGTAACTTCATCCTTAAGGCTGAACCATAGGGGCATTCCCAGTAATTTAGATATTCATCTGAGCTAGAGTATGAAGCAGTTGATTTCTTGTTAGGCTGAATGGCTATYGTGAGTGTTTGCAACTTCAATTTGCAAATTGTATTATTTATAGCAGTTTTGCCCTAAAATGGCTAGTTAACAGAGTTCAGCGAAAGTTAAAATGACTTAAGTCTAATATTAGATCATGCATGCTGTGCAGTGCTGACTTTTGCTTCTGGAGAGCTTGGTTCCATATTTACAACCCAGACCACAAAGAAGCGCAAGCCAGAATTCAGCCCCAGTAAAAGTAACCCACAAACATCTCATTAAATCATTCAACACACAATACCAAAAGCTGAAAATACGGCTGTGCACTTGCATTTTCCATCTCCCTGCAAAACTTTAGCTCTGAAATGGTTTTCCACTACAGGAAGTGATTGCATATTGTGTCTTTGATATCCAGGTTAAACAGATCCCCAAAAATATAAGAGCTGGGCATGACTAGAGTCAAGTACAGCTCAGTAAACTTTAAAATTTAGGGCCTCTTTTGAACTAATATCACTTCATTGACCCAACTTTAGACTGCAGCCCCACAAACAACTGAAAGAAGACGAGGAACTTTGGGCACTGGAACACTGCAGAAATTCCTAAAAGGGAAAACTTCTATGCCAACCTCATTGTTAAAGGCAATGTAGTCAGGTCTAATTATGTAGGGATTTTCATTCTGCCTGAGGATGACCTTTTATTCCTGTGACAGTTTTGTGCTTTATCACAGACATGCTGCTTTCTCATCCTGGAAGGAGGGAAGTGAAGAAAGGAAAGAATACCTTAAATGCCAAAACACCTGCCTGGAAACATAAAGTAAGACTTACACAAAATAAGGCTTTTGTTGTCTTGAATAATTGCATATACTTATGTTTGTCACCTTAACATTTTATTTCAGAATTGACCATGGAGAATATTTCATATTGCATTGATGCTTTTCTTCAATTAACAATAATAATAAAAAAAATTGGAAATGTCTCCTTACTCTGGAATTACTAAGTCATTATGGAACCAAGCTAACTTTTTTGAGTCAAAGAGAAGATTCTGTCCTTAAAGTTACATATGCAGACAAATGAAGACTGGATCATTGCACTGTCAGTGCTTGCCAATGACTCCTTAAACTTAATTCCTCTCCTAACCTCATCAGTGTGTAATGTCTTAGAGGTTTCGTGTGATTAATAACATGGTGACAGACACAGAGGTGTCTCTTGCATGACATCCTATAGGTGAGGTGGAAAGGACTTGACCTTGCAGAGGGGATTCCTGTGGGAGGGTGGCAAGACACATTTACACAAACTTTTCTCCCCCCTAGACCTCTAACAGCTGATCATGTTTTTGCATCTTAGCCTTTTTGCATGCATAACAATTCAGCCTTTCTTCTCAGCAGATCATTTCCCAGTTTGACCCAGCCTTTTTACCATGACCTGCAGATTTATCTCAGCACAGAAGGCCACAAAAACTGTCTTTTGAGGCATCAGACACTTTTTCCGTGGACATTCGCAGTGGCATTTTTATTCCTGTGCATAGTGTAATAATGAATGAGAACACAATGTCCTTTTATCCTGAAGGGAACGGTGCTTCTTTGGCATATTTTGCCCATTACCAAGCTACTGGGCATACATTCCAAGTAAGTTCGAATGTCAGAGCTACTACATCTAAAGGGCCACATTAAAGAGATCCAAAATCAGCCCAGTCTTTTTATATAAAGAGCAGTAAAAGCTCTCCAACTTAACCTAATAAATTACTGTTATAAAAACAGTTTTATGTAATGTGCAGAAGTCTAAGAAAAACTGTTTTAATGGTTATAGAAAAGGAGAGATTTGCAAATCTGTGAATATAAGTTAATGTCCTGCATTTTTCAAGTAAATGGAGAAAAAGAGGGACTAAAAATTGCCAAAGTAAAATGTAAAATAATGGAGTCTCAGTTTCATTTTCATCCAGTTAGCTACCCTGAAAATGAAAAGGCTATTCTATGGAGTTCTTTTTAAAAGCTGGATTAATTTGACTTTGGAAGCCAATTGCTAGGAAGCAAGTGCAATGCTTGCACTTTCTGTGACCAGCTGAAGGACACGAGAACAGACAGTGACTGAGCTCTTGTGAATAATTTACCACATATACAACATTTTGACTATGTTGCAGTCACTGAGGTTTTGGTAATTGACTCTAATAAGGTCCGAATTTCAGCCACTTTTCTTTTTGATTTCACAGAGCTTCTTGCAACTTAGATATAGTAATGCATATGCACCTAGAAATGCAGTTTTTTCAACTTACTACTGAAACTTGGAAAAAAGGCTCCCGAATTCAGACATTAGATTAAGACAGAATAATAGATTCAGTAATAAACCCACCTAATAACAATAAAAAGGAGGTTAAAATTAATAGGAATGTGGCTTAAACCTGAATATGCTTGGTAAGTAACAATGAATAGACGGTGATTTTCTATGCCTAGACACTATAACATATGCACTTGTAAATACATTATACCTAAAAGCCCTGAGCTGGCCTGCCTACCCTGTCTGAAAAGGGACACCTTTTCAAAATATCCTCAGCCACTACTTCGTGCTCTAAATATTTCTGTAACCACTTTTTTCCCCTGTATTGTCATATTTGCACCTAGTTTTCAGCCACTTTTTTAAAAAATGTAGCAGCCTATACACTTTCTGCAATTCTGCACACAGGTGTTTCTGTAGCTGACTGGCACCTCGGCCAGGGTGCAATGCAAATATTAAACAATGTTGCATGGCTGTGTTAGCCATTGCTGTGATTATCCTGTGGTTTAGATACCCTCTCACCATCCAAACATTTTAAAGAGTTTTCACCAGTAGCTTCCTGGTGATGAATGTATTTCAAACACCCACTCTGCCTATCAGAAATTATATTTGTAGGTGTCAACCAAGCCCACATGGGCCACCAGTTATAGAAATACTGCACATTGTTATCTTGTTTTTCCTTCTCCAGTGGAAAACAGCTTTAGTCTCCAGTGTTTTCCAAGCATTGTTCCATCTCCAGAGCAATGGTATACTTTCTGTGGGAAGACCCAAAATGTCCAGTTCTGTAGAGGAAATGGAGCTAGCACCTCATATAGTCTCCAAACACTGGAACTAATTTGGATTTCTCTCCTCATTCATACAGTCAGCCTTCTCTCCCCACTCTGCTACACCTGTTTTCCTTTTCTACTGAAGTCATACAATGAACTGATGACTGAAGATTTTCCTATTCACAATCCTTGCAATTTCTTTCCAAGTCAGGGCACAGCATGATAGCTGCATTTAACTTTATTTTGATTTTTGGGCCAAATTCAGAATAGTACCACCCTGTAAAAGCCACTGAAGTCAGTGAAATTACACAAASAGGAATTCAGCTCACTATTACAAAGGCTTTAACTTATATTCCCAGCTCACTATGAGCACTAATTGCCTTGAAAACTTTAATTTCATTAGTAGTATCTGGCAATTTTAACTTTCTTTTTCCTTATTTTGCCTGCTTGGTGTCTCCACCCATTGTGCAGTGATGCTTAACTTCTCAAATAATCTTCAGTGTCACTTAATACCTCCAACCTCTTGGAYGTCCACAGCTTCATTAATTCTCTTACCTTATAAGCTCACTCACTTCTGCACACCCTGGTTATCTCCAGGCATCTCACTGCATTCCCACAGCTGGGAATTCTCCTGTAATTCCCTGTGCCTGGTTATAAACTACCAGGGTATCCTTAAAGAACCTTCCCAACTCACTGGCCAGTCTGAAAACCCCAGGTGTCTCCCTTATGCCAAGCAGTGATTTCTCAAAACACAATGCTTTTCTCCTGTCAGCTCTAATGACCAAGACAATTTGTGTCTGTGCATCCTGTTGAGGGCCCTCAAGTCTCTCAGTGAGAGAATCCCAGCATAGCCAGGAAGCCCCTGTGTGCGTGGAGTTTCACATAGAAAATGTGATGGGGAACTTAGTGAGAGGGAGTGCTTTGCCCCAAAGGACATACAACACAGTCTCTAGAGGGAGTGGGGAAAGAAACCAAGTCCAACAACAATGAAAACACACAATGACCAAGAAGGAAGATAAAAATAGAGGGAGGTGACCTCTCCCAGAGGGTAATGACAGAGGCAGCCTTCTTTAGGCCAAGGTCCTCACTTCTCAACCTTAATTTCAGAGATCAATAAATAAGATTTGCTCGCATGTGGCAAGAGAACAGTGAAGGCAAAAATCTCACAAGCCAAGTGTTTTATGGCTAAATTTTTGTATGGATGGCAGTGAGCTGGGTCAGTGCCCCACACATTGCTCAGGAGTAAGGTAAGTGCTGAGGATGGGCTGAACACARCATCCGCCACATCTGTTACTTGCCAAAGGATGGCTGCTGCATCTGTGGTTTTGCCACCGATTCCTCAGAGCAAACACATCCAGTACAATATTTCCCTGAGCAGCAGCTGCAAGGGGATCACTTAAAATTGCATAAAGCATTAATCTGAACTCTGAGACAAGTTTGGTACTGCACAGTTGGACATAAGCCAAAGTGTCCTATGTAGTGAAGGGAAAGGGGGAAGGGAAGAAGAGAAAGAAAGAAAAAAAGAAAAGACAGTCCTGTCAGTAGTTTTAAGCTGCCACTTTTTTTTTTTTTTTAAATGGAAAAATTGTTACAAATGGGTTCTTCAACATATGTTATTAATTTCATTGTACTGGCTTCTTGCCAGTTAAGCATCAGTCCTGGTTTCTTTGCTTTCAGTTTTAACTAGCAAAACTCATGAGATCATTAACAAAAATGGACACAAAGTTTTTTTTTTTCTTGCACACAAATGTTTTGGAGCAACTGAGTCTTCTGAAGCCTTTTATTTAATAAAACTTCAGCTTCYTTTTTTTTTTTTTTTAATAGGGAGATGTGCTCCTCAGCTAAATGTGGTGTTTCTACTATAAACAAAGCAACATGTGAAGGACTTCAAACACATTTACTGGTACTGGCAAGAGTAACAAAATCAGAAACTTTTAAAAATGCTCATAAATGTGAAGTAACATTTCATAAAGACACGGCTATTTACTTTGGTCAATATATAATACGTGCAAGAGACCAAAGCAATACTGAAAAATAACAATGAAAGAGACTGTGGTTTGATAAAAATATCTACATATGGAAATGTTGATTGAATGTTATTAATGTTTGATTTGGCTTGCAGAGAACTGCAAAATCCACTTGAAGAAAGAATGCCGTTTCACGGATTTCTGTGCGAAGCAGCATCTCCCACATTACAAGAACCACACTGAGCCCTTAACCCAGCACCCACACTTGCTGTAGGTGTGGGCAGGGAACACAGGCTCATTTGAAGAAAGRACTGGTTTATTTTGCAAGTGGAAACTGGCATTATTCACTCCAAGCCATGGAAACAGAGCCTTGTAGCAGACACAAAAACAGTGGTCTTACTGGTCACCAAGGGTGCTGGTGCCACTGTTTTGCACCCCAAATGCCTGCAGTTTCCACACCTTGCCCTCTTCTCAGCCAGCACAGGCCTTTTGTGAGGTCCTCTGCAATGCCTGCTCCCAGTACCAGCCTCCAGGACTAAGCTGAAGGCTGTGCTTTGTGACCTAGTACGTCAGAGGAAAAAAAAAGCTCTCTCAAAAGCTTGGTCCTGCTCTGCCTACTGCTTCCTATCTGCCACGTACATGAAGCAAATGTTGTTGGGTGGTGGGTGCTGGACAGGACCTGGCAGAGGGAGTCAGCACCAACATCCAGAACACTTTACACATTGTACGTGTTATTCCTTATACCTATAAAGAAACTGTCCTTCAGGAAAGGAGAAAATAAGTTTCACAACAACAAGCATAGCCTCCGTGTATTATTACTACATAAGAGAAAATAAGTCCTAAATAAATAAATTAATAACTGCATCTTCCCATTCAGCAGAGCTATCGATATGCACAAATAACAAGGCTGGAGAAAGACATGCTCGTATTGCTTCTATCCTTGTCCTTAATTCCCCTCCTTCTCTCCTGTTGTTTAGTACATGCTCCTATTACATCATGTCTAAAATTAGATTGCAGGATCAGGCTTTCTTGTGAAATATTCAGCACTACTTCCTTCAGACGAGACCAGGAATTCTACAGGAAAGGCCTTTTTTTTACTACTTTTTATGTCTTAGCCTGATCYTGCTGCTGCCAAATGAACAAATGTCTTTGCCTTGGCTTCAAAGAATATTGGGCTGGGCCATGCAGCCAGAGACCACAACATGGCATACTCATTAGATAAAGGGAAACGTATGTCTGTGTGTATAAATAGCTGATCTGCCTGCTAGAGCAGATGAAATCATGCTCAGAGATTTCTTTTCTAATTAAAAAATTATGATTCAAGTAKAACCAAAGCCCTTCTCCTATGACTGAGCAGCCCTGCAAATCATACCAGAAAAAGATACAAGAATACATCTTCCTACTCTAAAGATGCAGAAGCCGTGGCAGACAGATAAGGATATGCAGAGGTAATCCAATACCCAGGGCTCTGTTACACTCAGCTATGCAGGCATACACACAAATGTATGCACAGTTTCCAAGGAAGTTGCTGGCAGTATAGGCTTAGAAAGTACAGTTTAGCCAGATAAAGGCTGCATATCACTACCTTAACTGCCTGTCTCCTCCAACAAACTATTTTTCACAGCTTCTCTGTAGTTATATTAAGATGTTTTATTCAGTGGAGAAGGATGAATAAGAAATTAAAGCTGCTACTTCAAGGGTTTATGCAACTTATGTTCAACTCCATGGTTTACTTAGAGAGTACTCTGTCCTGTATATTAAGTACCTGCGCTCCATACACAATTTTAAATACAAATTTTCCCCTCCCCTCTGATGATTTGTAAGAACAAGTACTACAAACTATAACGGAGCATTTTTAATGGATTCTTATTTTTGCATGGTCTGTTCAGTTCCCCATTGCTTCTCTTTCACCATTAGGAATATTGATGGTTCTGAAGGTCCCCCAAAAAGTATATGGCTTCTAGATCTCCTCAGCTGATTAAGACAAGGATAGGCCATTTAACTGCTGAGCCTGAACCTAAAAAAAGGTGATGTTCTTTTCCTTTAGCTTGGATTGTCTCAAAATGCATCCATGAAGAGACAGGTGTTTAGGTAGGGTCCAAATTTATGTTCACTGGTCAGGATTTACCTGATATAATTTTAGACTTATGAAATCTGGGTAGTCAAGACTGTGCCTCCATCAGCATTTTAGTTGCAGGCAGCAGCGTGGTTTTGCAGTGAACCCTGTGAGCATGCAGTACTGATGCTGGGGGCTGAGCACCAAAACTGCTTTGTTCTCCTGGTCTGCTCCTCTCGCAAGAGGATACTTGGATATATTTTCTAATGCTGACACAGCCCAGCTCTTAGCTGGCCATATCAAGCCTCTCTTATGGGCAGCAGAAAGAAATAAGAGGCAAATAATCTGCTTTATCTGAGACAGGCGTCTCAGGACAAGATGAATGAAAAACACCATTAAGCAGCTTAGATGTACACAGTGAACTCTGGTGTCTTGAGTGAAGAGAGTCAATCCCTGCCCCACGTGTGCAATTCTACTTACACTCAGCAACAGGTGAGGAACTAGCCCCAGATCATGGGGTGCCCAGAAGGAATTATGGGGCAGCCCTATGTGACAGGAGGGGACACGACCCTCAGGGGAACATGTGCTCAGCATCTCATCCTGGGATCCCATGTACAACTCTGATACAAGCTTGGGGCAGGACTTGTTGAACTGAATGCAGCTGGGAACAAGAAAGTTGTTCCCAGTTTCTAGCATTGTAAAGGATCTGCCAGTTTCTGATGTCTCCTGCCAACTTGACACTGGTAAGCCTCAGAGAAGGGACTGCACTATTGTCTCTAAGTTTGTTACAGCTTTTTATTTTTGACATAAAAAAGGAAAACCTTTAAAGAAACAAACATTTTATTGAATTAAAGACATGTCGAATGTATCAGCACCAACAGAACCGATTTCATAGAAGCTGTATAGAACCTACTCTACATGAACATCATCACAACATACAGAATAAAATTCTGCTTTTCTTTTCCCTTAAAAGTTAACTGACATGTTTCAGATTGAGAGAAGTAGTTTTATAGTTTTGTTTATTCTATGATTAGTTATGTTCTTTTTAAGAACTTCTACATTATCTATTTTCTGGAGCTTTAAGAACTCACTGTGGCAGTTGCCAAATATGTAAGCATTGCAGCAATTACACTTTCATTGCCCATGAAAAATGGACTTGTAAGATTTAGATGGCTGCAGTTCTTTGGTGCTGAAGAGATTTTTTAAAATCTGGGAAAAGATTTTTTGTTATCCTTTCCTGTAGTAGAGGTTAATACASACTCGAAACATTAAAGTTTGATAGAAAAAGTTATGATGTATTTGATTATTTTATCAAAACATTCCTTTTCTAAAGACAACCAGAAACACACCAATGATTTTGTCATATATCAAAGCTTTATAAGATAATATATTTCACAAAGAAAATCTATTTGTCACATATGCTTGACTAATCTACTAAACAGGCATGACTTCAAAGGATACATAGGTGCAATAACACGCTCACACAGAGCAAGTGGCAGGACTGGGATGTAACACTTTCCAATTTAAAGAAAGTGGCATAAACATATGCTACAGAAAGGAAAAATATTTACGTACATGGCAAAAGGCAAAGTCAAATGAATTTTTATCCTGGCTACACATAGCTGCATACTGGTTTTCGCCATAAATTTTTTAATAGATATGCTGCTCTGTCAAGATCAAAAGTTTCTGAGGAATGTGCTGATTTTAAAAATATTTTGTTTCAAAAGTGAATGACAAGATACATGTGCTTTTGAGTTTTGCCACAAAAAGACGTTTTTGGTTTTATACTGTATGTATTGGAATATAAAGATTAATATCTGAAATGAAAGAAATTTGATCCAAGGAAATGTCAATTTTTCCACTCATGGCAGTGAATGGGTGAAGAGCAACCTAGCTAGTTTCAAACTTCCCTGACACTCAGCCTTAGTAGATGTTTTCATATTCCTCCTGCTTCCGTAGACATCCCTAGTTTATTTAGGTCTCCTGGAAAACTTTCATTGACATAGCATGCTGTAAATTGTAGGCTCGTTTTAATGCTGAAGGCCTGATGCCTGTCCCTGGTGAAAATACCCTGACTGATCCTGCCAGGGTTTTAAAACACAGCTTTTGGATGAGAGCTTGAGCAGATTAAAACATTAATGTGCCTAACTGCCCCAGCTCCTGTCCATAAAGTCTTAAGGCATCAGCTTCGTTTACTAGGCACAGCATCTCTATGCACTTTTATTTAACTGCTGGTTTATAGCAGGGTATTGTCCTGTACAGTTCTCCTTATCTATACTTTTAATGGGTGTTTATTGTTTGTGGCAAGCAAATAAATAAAACATCCTCTTRGAATTAGAAAACTGAAATGTAATACATATAAACCAATCAAGGAAATCCTACAATATGGCAAAGATTAACCACAGCAGCAGCAAAACAAAGACGTTCTTATGTGTTGGAATTGAAACAAAACAACCAAAAACCCTTCCAACAATCTTTTTCATAGGTTAGTAACCAAAACTACTAAATATACCATGTGTGAGACAGAGCTGATCATCAACAGCCAAACAGATTTCATTTGCATGAACTCTGAAGTGATTTTACATTGACTGCACAGCATACGCGTGCACTCCTGAGGCCCTCTGGCAGGACTGCGGCACTGGATTTGCCTGGAATGCTGTGGTTTTGCAGTCCAGATGTATATGCTGGKGGTGGCTTGGGTTTTTGGTTTTTRTTTCTTTTTTTTTAATGAATGGGAATCATGGAAAGCAAAATAAATACCGTGACTGCATGTAAAAACACGGGTGGGATATTCTAAATTAGGGTAAGATCATTAAAATAAGAAAAATGTTTCTATGTCCAGTTCTTTTAAATTATTACTTGAATATTTTCTATCTGAAAATGACTTAACAATGCCATCCTTCACAAAAATATGAGGTCTTGTTGAGAACAATTTGGTCTTGTTGAAAACAGCTAGGTCAGTTCTCCAGCGTTCTCAGTGTTAAAAAGACTCATCAACAGGATTGCTCAAAAGTTACTACAGTGTAGCAAAAAATAAAACCACGTCCAGGGTGGAATGCATTATTCAGAATTTTATTTTCAACTGAATGTCACACTTGGTAGAATAGAAGAAGCTGAATAATAAATGGACCCTTGGGTCAACGTGCCAAATGTTTTTATTTTAGAACATTTCAACCCTCAAAAATTTCCACTTGTTCACAAGTGTAGGCACATCAGTAATTCTGACTTAGCTACAACCTTGGCTACGTGCAAACCCATAGATGTGTCATGGAAGGTTGTCAAAGTGTTTTCTGCTCCTACAACTGTTAACACTGCTCTGCTTTCTGGTTGTGGTGAGCCGTGCCTTTGCAGATCAGAGATTTCCAAAGAATATTAGTCAYGACACTTCCTGACCTTGCCAGAGGCAGAAAGTTCTGGAAAATTCAAAATGTGTTATTAAGCACTTTCCAGCTCTGCTTAACACATATCAGGAGTGCAGGTAGCCACCACGCTTTTCTCTGAGCTCCAGAATATCTTCAGGTTTGTCTGGCATGGCTCTGGATGGTGCAGACCCCAGCGAGGAGGAGAGCAGCAGCCCATGGGAACAGCACGGCAACTCCACACTGGACCATGACACGGACAGAAGGTCTCTGCTGCACAGAGCTCTTTCTTTYAGCAACTTGAAAATCTCACTATTTCTTCTGACTATCTGCATTGATTTTCAAAGCATTTTTGAGCAAAATTTCCATACTTGTCTTTCATAAAAGAAAAACTGAGCACCTCTGAGTTCTCAGATACATTCCTGCCCCCCAAAAGGGTGCTAGCCCTGCTAGGTGTATTTGTAATAAAGCAGTTTACCTTGCAAGGTAGCGCAAATTTACTTGGGTGACCTAATCAGTCCTTCATCAGTATTTTGAATTCAATGCATTTAACTCCTGAGCCATTTAAATTGCAAAATGGGTAAGACTGTCCAGGCTGCCAGCTGCATGTGTTGTCAAGTACCACAGGGTTGTTGTTCAAAGGACCTTTGAATGTAAAATTATATTTTTCTTTTGGGACAATAGATTAGATAAATTGCTTACTTTTTTGTTTGTTTGCTTTTAGTTAAAATTACTGAAATATGTATGCAATGTAGGAATGTTCAAACCAAAAGTGACACAGGAACAGTCTTCAATAGGAACCATGAACTTGGAGAACACACTTTTGTTTCTGAATATTTCAGATGTAAAACAAAGGAATAAATAAAGCCTCATATATACAGATACGCATACACGTATATAAGTTTCTGCGTAGGGAATATATAGAACTGTAACTCAGCCAGAGGAGAACAATGAAAGTACGATGGCAAGTATTTTTTAAGGTAAATGGTTTTTGCGTCTTCCCACTCTTGCTAACATTTTGCTCTTTTTAAGGTGTAGGACTTAGTTTTTATTTAATGCTTCTGTCACTAGGCTCTTATTCAGGAGAATGTCTGCACTGAATATCTTTACTAATGAGTGACAAAGATGTTTGTAAGTTTTGTTGCAATATGAAAATGCAGAGGATCAGATACAATCAGGAAGTTTTTTAACGAATTTTAAAAAATGCAATTCCCATCAGCCTGATTAAGTTATTCCACAAAATGTACAGCTTACCCGCTTTCTGACTATACTATTTGGTGCTCACAAAGAGCTTTCACAGTTGGTTTCTGAAGGCTGGAGCAGTGACAACAAAAAAGTTCCTCTTCTTTTGGTGTTTCACTGCTCTCATGCAGCTGTTGTTTTAGCCTCCTGTACAAATAGGTTTAAAAAATAGTCACTTCCTTACATGCAACTGTTGGCGGCATCTGGAATGACAGGGTGGGCACATTACAGTAAATGGTGTTTAGAAAGAAATGTTTTGAAAACAAAGAAAGCCACATGTGGAAACACTGACAAAACCATACATAACCATACAAAAATGTGGCTTATCTATTTTGACTATTTGCTTTCTTTACATTTTTGGATGTTTTCACAAAACACATGTGGCCCTCACTTCCAGGCATATAGTATGTAATTTCAGGATTCTCCAAATGGAGAGAATAGTCTGAAAAACTGTGCATATAATTAGATATGGAATACTTTTAACAGCTGGGGGGATTTCACACTTACAGTCTAATTTACAAAACTTTAGGCTTGGCASTATTTCAACACTAGCACTGGAAGTAATAATTTTCCTGGCATTTTTTTTGGCTCCTGAAGTTATTTATGTCTATACATATATAATCTTAAAGTCACACATGCAAAAAGAATATTTCTACCTGGTTAGTGGTAAACGATATACGTTAGAAGCAATGTCAGAACGAAGTCAGAAAAAAAGTAAACACACCACAGRCCCATACTTAAAAATTACAGCTAATTTCTTTGTTTATGAAAGGTCTTGTGGAAGTTTCCTGTGTCAATGAAGGTGTTTCAGACCTCTTTCCTGATAATACATTGGAGTCAATTTGTATGAGATTTACATAGAAAAAATATTATCACATAGGCAACACATAAAAAAAAAGGAGCTAGGAAAGCAGATTTGTCAAGTAGGTGAGCCAGACATCATTTCTGAGTTAAGATCTAGTAGAAATGAGAATAATAATAATAATAATAATAACACAAGGAACAGATGATTACACCTATCATTTTCATTCCTTTTATTGACCTTGTTCTAAGGGTAGAATAAAGGCTCTAAATTATTCTGTGAATTGCAATCTCAGCCATTCCTGTTCTTATGGATCTTATGCATGACTTCCTTTCACTTTTGAGGCTTCAGAAACTAAAAATGTCACCTTATTGGAACATAATAAATAGCAGAGCATCCCTCTAAAAGAGAGTGCAATAGAGCTGTCACTAAGACAACATCTTACTGAATTGGGATACTGATTATTTAGCATCCCGTAACTGTTAAGTCTGTATTAGAAGGAAAGAATATGTTTCATTTTTGATAGTCTGTAGATCACTAATACTGAATAAGAAAAGCTAAAGTAAGCCAATTACTTTGTGACRATACCCAAAAMAATGGGTTTTGAAATGTATCATTCCTGGAAAAATATACCACRTTAAGGTCCTGACAGTGGTGCATATTTACGTTTTGCATTGCATACATAAAGAGGTCCAAAAGATCTTTACACAGAGATACAGATATCTGCTCTCTTTGCAGCCAGTGAAAGGGGGAGACTTTCACATCCTTCTCCTAAGGTTTGCAGAATAGGTTCATGGCTGCAGACTTCTAGGTTGCAGAGCTAGTCTCCTCTTGAAGGCTGTGTACTTGAAAGAAGGGACTTCTTGTGTTGTAATGTAGGTATACGGTTGTCCACTCAGGATCAGTCTTGGGGAAGTAAGAGACTCCGTGCATGGATCGAGGCATTTACAGTGATTTTTTTTCCCTTTCTTTGGTTCTTGTTTGTTTGTTTTTGTTTGGGTYATTTTACTCCATTTCCCACCTCTTACACCTTAACTCTCACACTGGTTGCTCTTTGGAGGAAGAGAGGCTCACTTCCTCCATCCATTAGGGCCTAGCTTGAAGCCCATGGGGTTCAGGCCTTTACCAAACATGTCAATAACAGGCTTGGTGAGTCACACACCTACTGCAAGGAAYCAACATTGCTGGTCGTTTGTCACACACCAAGTAACCATCCCATCATGAAACCTCTGACTTCACCAAGCCTAGGTGGGCTTTGCACTGGCGGTGAGCAGCTGAGATGACTAGCATCCCTTCAGTAGGGCTCYCGGATGCACACTGCCTGAAATTTTTTTATGCTTTAAGAGCTCTCCTTGAACTTTCACCTATGATGATGTCTCATTAAGCTATTGCATTATGAATAAAATATATYTTTCTTCCAAAGGTATATATTCTTCCCTCCATTCCATCTCTCTGGAAATAACTTTTAAATTTTGCAAAACTGAACATCATACCATAATGATAAAAAAAACCCAAACCACCAAACTATTCCAGCACTCTCCTTTGTACTGCCAAAATGTCTACTTCTACCATTAATCACCACGAGGGCTTATGCTAAATTCCACTTAATTACAGCAACAAATAGGCTGTAAGCATTCAATAATACCTCAACTAGACAGGAAGGAAGACATAAGGACAAATTCCTCAAGGATCCATATGTTTAATACATAGCATGTATGTTAAGAATTGCATCTTAGCACAGTGGCATGTTTCAAAAAAAACCCAAACTGGGTAGTCTGAAGGGAGTTGTCTTTGAATACATATTGCTAGCAGGACAGTTTTATTGCTGGAGAACAGCAACCATAAAAAAAAAAATCCATAAAATGTTATTTGGGTAAAATAGGTACAGGAATGAGAATTTCATTTGTTCATTCCAAGTTCTGCAAAAATAAAAAAAAAAAATGAAGACATATATTTATGACTCCATGCCTGTCACATTTGGATGATTGAAACATTCATGAACCTGATTCAAAATCCTCTAAGTCCACCAGTCTCTCCCCAGCCTCTGTATCATATGTGTAAAATTAAACACATGGATAAATCTTTGCCACTTTGGGTTGCAAGTAGCTACACTTCCTGTTCCACCCCGCCTCTTACAGCTTTAAGCTCTTTCCATGGGCCTTTCCAGACATGATCTTAAAATGACACTTCTATCAAATCCAACAAGGTTGAAAAGGCACCTCCAATGCCTGTAATCCTGCTATGCCATCTAGAAGTCAGAGGTCCCCTCATCTATGTTCCCCGTAGTATCTGCAACCCCAGGTACCCATCCCAGTCATAGCTCTGAGTGCTTGGAATGGGAAATCAGGCCAGCCTCACTCAGTTTTCCCACTGCCCAGCATGGACAACCTTGTAAACCCCACATTTCCCTTTCTGTTTTATTTTAGCACCTGTGAGTAGGGAGGTGAAATACAAGAGATTCATATGCCAAACAAAGGATGTCAGTGGGCAATTGTCTCTGCGAAGGAGGCAACATCAGGAGCTGATGAGATCAAATACCATGAGGACATATGGTTCTAGTATTAATAAACACCTGTCTGGTGTTACTGTACTTGCTGGACTTCTCCCAACAAGATAATTAATCACCTAAACCTGGCAAAACAACCTGCTGAGCCCTGTCACTGTATGCATTGCAACGTTAGACTAAATCTGTTCCAAAACCTGTGCTGGAGACCCTGCAAACTCCAGACATGGCCTTTGTGTCAAGGAAAGCTGGCAGTTCCTGTCCCTCCCTGTGATCTGGCTCCAGCGGGAAGTGCACCAGTGGATGTAAGGCTGTTGTGGCACAGCTGCTGTCCTGCTGGGGAGCAGGGGCATGAGCCCAGAGAGATGCCTGGCACCAGGTGCTGAAAGGGACCCCGTCATTTGCATGCATCATGGTCTGAGCTGGCCAGAGTGCTAAAACACTGCAAATATCATGGACACATTGCAATTCCTTGGGAAAACTCAGTGGGATTGCTTTAAACACATTATTTTGCAGGATCAGGGCCTGACTTGGCCATCTAGTCCATTTGGTGTAAAGGGGTCACTCCCTTGACCTGGCTGCAGTCCCTGTGCTAACCTAGTGCTTCCAAAACGTGATGCCCTCCCGCTTTTATCTTGCTGTGTGGACAAACCCCGATTCAGTTACATAAAAAATACTGGCCCATTGGAAGCAATCCAGCCATTAAACCTCTTGATTCAGAGTTTAAGCCTGAGATCAGGATGGGGCCTACTGCGTGTGGAGTAGAGATTACCCACATCTGCCCACTGTGGTACGCCGGCATCTGCTGAGCACCTGTCAGGGGTCATGGTCAGACCCAACCCACGGATCCAGTGCAACAATTGCTATACTCCCTTCTCTTGCTCAAGTGGCAGGACATCATCAGACATGTATTTCTAAGACAGATTGGCCCCTAATTGCACGGCATGCACGGTAGCTCAGCTGAAGACAGTAAGTTAGCAAAAGTAAGTGTGCCTGGCTCCTGCAGCCCACATGCAGGACTGGGGCTGTCAGAGGTGCAAAGCCTTGGTCCAGCTGTGCTGCACAACTATGAACGTCTGTGCGAGGGTGTCTGCACAGAGGGTAAACAGGCTTTTGCATCTGCCTGATGTGCAGTCATTATCTCTGAGAAATAGCATGAATAGGCATCTACAGGACTTGAAACTAGCAAAGGATGTAGGTTAAGATCCAAGGAGAAAATTCCCATTTTTTCACTAGATCCCAGACTTTATCCATTATCTCCATACTGCCTGTCCCACTCAAACAAATGCCCTGTTAGCCTTTCCTCCTTCAGCTGCACACAGGAGCAGTGCAGTAGCACCATGGTATTCATTAACACAGAACCAGTGTCCTTCATCTTCCCATGCACACTGAGAATTTTGGTTTCACTTGCACATGCAATCTTCTAGGCTTCTTTCTGCAGATTTAAGTCCACAAGAACTAGCTCCCCTTCATCTGCCATGTAGTAGGTTGAACTTATAGTAGGTTGTAATAACATAGATGTGATCTTCAGCAACTGCAATAGAATATTGTCTTGAGATCAATTTCCTTTTTCAATAAAGTCCTGATTTTGCCTCAGCATTTATGAAGTGGTGGGAGGCTGTTATCCATTGAAATTATCTCTTTCATATACTATACTATAAAAATATGGCCCTCTATATGCAGTATTATAAAGGTATTTGTCTGACTGGCTGACTTTAACCACCCAAGAAGAGTAATAAATTCAGTAATCCTCTGGAAATGTGTAGCCTGGAGTGTGTTATTGCAGCTAGTATTCAGTGCACTCTCCAAAAACAAATCACAAAACCAATTAGATTTATGCATTTACAATCCTTGATTGATACAGCCTTGACATAAATCACAGAGTTAGAAAAACACGCTTCTGGATTAGCAAACCACATTGCAGTAGTGTGGCTTGCAATGTCATTTTGCTGAGATATTTACGATACCAACACAATCAATGTCAGTCTTWAGCAAGTTACTCTTGTTACAGGCTGATACAAATAGACATGCACCTAAATTTTTTCATGTGTGCAAAACAAATGAAGCCAGGTTATAAATTGGAAAGATATCTTGGGACAGATTCTTGGACTGGTGTCTGAGATTGGGCAGCCCAGTGACCTCTGAAATTTCACTTGAAGAAAAAACTGTTACCAATGTGCCATAGAGGTATTCTGGTGCCAGTAATGGAGGAAGAGAGAAAAAGCTCTCCTTGAAGTGTAGAGTTTCACAGAAATGGTGTAAGATGCAGAGGCCAGTGAAAGTCCTATCAGACTCCACAGTACATAACCAGACTTGTTTGAAGCTTGGCCATGGTCCACATCACTACACCGTCAACTCAGCATCTGGGGTATTGTTCATCAGGAAGCATTTCTGTACAGCACTATGTTAGTTCTTCACACTGCAGCTCCTGTTGCCCACACTCCAGTATCTTTATTGAATCCCTGCATCTCTACAGAAGTGTACAAACAGCAAGGGCTGCACACACAA
Source organism: Parotia lawesii (assembly GCA_003713295.1). Classification (NCBI taxonomy): domain Eukaryota; kingdom Metazoa; phylum Chordata; class Aves; order Passeriformes; family Paradisaeidae; genus Parotia; species Parotia lawesii. The sequence goes on along the minus strand of RAHM01000001.1, from coordinate 168,138 downwards.
TTAAATATAATGATGGCAAATTGGAGTGGGTAAATTTTTATAAAGAACATCATGCCTAGAGAGAGAACATTAACAAAGATACTAAGTGATGGAGTAGATATCTTTCAAAATAATACTACTACTCTTATTATAACTTGTGTTAAACCAAGCAACAGTGTTTCATATCGACCATCTTAAGGCGGTGAAAGGATAGCAGGAGGAGGGAAGCAGATGCACTGTGTGCTGGTTTCACAGTGTTTGGAAATTACATTAGAACATTTTAATTCTCAAGTTGATCAAAGAAATCACAGAGCTCATGCTGACTGAGTCACCAATTGTCCAGTAGTCAGAAGGCTATTGTATCAGTGGGTTGCGACTTTCAATTTTGTCTGTTTGAATAAAAGTTTTACAGGAGGAAACTAAGTCGTTGATAGAAGAAATTATCAGAACAAAAATCACAAGCGGATATTTGGAAGTTGGTAAGTTACCTGGGTGAATAAGCAGGATATGATGCCAATCCATCTGAAGCGACATCATCTAGTTCATACATAGTCTTTAAAACTGTCCAGATGGTTTGCAGTTCCAAACAAACACCTCCTGTATTTAAGACCAGTCATAGCTTTTGACTCCTGGTTTTGAGAGCAAATAAATAAATGTCTGCATTGAGGTTGAATTAGACAAGGACTGTGTGAGATAAGAGATTGGCCTTGTTTCCACTGCTGTGGATTTCAGCCAAAGAAGGAAAGATTATCACTACCAATCCAGCATGGGACTTTGAAATGGTCTGTCAGCTGAAGCAGAAGAAATTGTAATCCAAACTCAAAATGCTAAAGGGAGGTAACTAACATGGCCTGACTCTGACAGTGCCCGAGCAGGGGTTCTGCTGGAGATAGCCTTTTCAAGCCTATGCTAAACTGTTCTTTCCCCGCAATTTATGCTTCAGCAGCAGGAAATGAACATTTGAAATTTGGCCTGCAGTTTGAGGTAAACAATGCACTTTCCTCCCTTTCTTTTGCTTCTGCCAGAGTAAAAAACCCCAAGGAAGGGGAAGGATCTTAGCAGTAATATTTATTACTGAGTGAAATCTCTTTGTATTTGTATGCTTTGAGGCCAGCCCCACAGCCAGCATCAATAAATATAGTTCCCTCAAGGTTGCATTGTTTTGTTTTGCTGCTGATCCAGTTCAACAAGAATAGGAGAAGAATAAAAATTGAGACTCCTGATTGCTGAGAATAGAAGAAAATTAGGGTAAAAAAGCCCAGGCAAATAGAAAGAGTTGCTTATGAAGTTTGCRTATTTTCTCAGCACTTTGTTGTTACAGAAGAAACCTTGCAGGTCATAGCTATGTAGTTGAGAAGCTGCAGCATGGGATCAATTGATCTATGACTGTTTTTCAGAGAGTAGTTTAGCAATGGGTTTATTTAGGAAACAAACTGACAAGCATTTTATATTTCTCTCATTCCACTGGGTCTGCATAGAACAGTGAAACTGCAGCCCTCTCGGCTACTTTTACTCCCCTGGCTTCACTGCCCTGGTTAGGAAGCTGATGACTGTAAAGTGTCAGTGTAATAAAAAATAAGCACTTCATTCTTGCTGAAGAAGATATTCTTAATATGATTTGATAGTCTCAAAATTTTTGTCTCTGGACCACTTTATYGTGTGAAAATTGTCTCCTTGTAACAGGTGTGAGYAGCTGAACTGTGCATGGAGAATATGCCCTGCATGGTGCCTGAACACCAGTGTGCTGCTAGTGGAGATGCTCTGTCTTCATTGTCCACACACAGATGTGCCTGAGGCTATATTAAGACAGCAGCTCAGAGCAGAATAAAATATTGCCATTTCCCATAATGTAACACAGTCAGAAAGATCCTTCAAAACAGTTTTTATCTCCCTTTTTTTATAGAGGCTTGGCCTGTCTGCATTAGCCACGTTCCATTTGCAGGACACTTTTATCRTAATGACAGTCCCCAGAGTAATTTCATCTGTCTCAGCAGTATCATCTCAGGAATTGTGAAGTAGCTTCCAAATTCTATGGAGACTTAGGCTATGAGTCCTTCAGAAACACAGGCTCTGGCAGTTTTCCAAAGAGCTACAAACATACCGTGTATCYGGCCGCAGAGCCAGTGCTTTTCATGGCTCAGGCTAGTTATGGAGGGCTGGATCTCATGATCAGGGACATGATGGCCCCTGAGCTGCCCCTGCATATGGGGCCTGACTGGGGTGTTTAGCACCCCATGGACCAAAAGGGGATGTGAAAATTCTCCATCCTAAAGAAGGTGTGTGAAGCTGAGCAAGGGTTCTGTGCAGGTTGTAATCACTGTGATATTCTTCAAGAGCCATTGTCCAAGAACTGTGTTAGAAATAAGTCTTGTGTGCAAACACTGCTACAAAGTCCTGCTTTGTCCACTGCTACTATACTGAAATGTTTTCTCTGGACCTTTGATGGGAAATATTTCCTGTTTTTCTCACTATCTTTGAGCCAATCTGGTCTGTGGTCAGATATGTCTGGGACCAGGTTCATAAAGTTTACTTGGTTCTTTCAGAACTTGAGGAGATACTATTACTGTACGCTCACAACAGGCATCTCTACAAATACCTTGCTATGTCTATAAAATAACAAGTTCCTATTTGCCTGATTATGTGAAGGAAAGGTGCAGACGGTAACATATTGCAATCAGTCCTCAGGGTTTGACTACCAATGGCTGATGCTTRGGGGGGAGAAAAAAGTAAATAAATTAAACAATTGATCCTGGGGACATAAACTTTCATTGAGGGGCACTGCAGTGACCAGATGTAGGCACTTCACTGCTAGAGGAAGAATAAATTTCAGATAGGCTTTTACTACACATGAGGCAAACGGCTTTGCTTTCTCTGTTTAACACAACTACGCAAAGCTTGCCTTTGAACCACAATGCTACCACTCTCTTGGCAGCGATATTAAAGAGGTCCCCTTGTTTTGTTGGATATTAATAACAGGCTGCACTCTGAAATGTGATTTTAAAAATAGAAAGTTAATTGTTGCTGGGAAATTTTAATTGAGGCTGATTAAAGGAAGCAACAAAATATATTGACTACTAAACCTCACTTCTTGTTTTAAGTGTGACCTATAATGGACTCCCCCAAAATCATTACGTGGTCCCTCTAAGCATTCCAGGTTTTTCATTTGAAATTCATTAAATGTTTGTGTGTCTGATTTTTGGGGGGTTTTCTGAAAAGTTTTATAGTCACAGCTGCGCTAGTTATGGATAGGTTTATAGGGCCTTGCCCATCAACTGGCCCACATGTCCAGTCCAGTTTGTTTGATACCCTACCTTTCACAAGCATTCAGCAGTTCTGGAGGTGTTCTTATAAAGCTGCCAGTAAATGTACCAGCTGGACTCATTTATGTACACGAGCAGCCTCATTCCGGCTGCCTTACAAAGAGCCAGTGGCAGTAAATCTATGTTCAGTCCATATATGTACTTTAGAATATTTTTTTACACTTCTGAAAAGAAAATAATAAAGTATTTCTAAGCTTTCTAGTAAGTTATATGCRGTCTTCAGAAGAACTTGAATACTCTGTGGTGAAAAAACAACCCTCTGAGAGTCCCTTTTTCTTTGCAGTAAATTCTTTATGCTGTGCAATTAAAGCTGTTAGAAAAGTCTGCTCTCTTAGAAGCACACTGATGGATGGCATTTTTGTAGAAATTCATGTGAACAAATTGCTCATTATTTCCTTTTGTGACTGTTGCAGGTGCAACATGAATAAAGGATTTCTTGAAGGCTGCAAACACCTTCTTCACATTGCCCAGGGAGGTTTAGTGGTAAACAAGGCTTATTTAAAAAGTTCAGATGAATGGCAGAATGAGAAGTTGCAGACAAGCCACCATGCAACTGAAATTTCAATAAAAGATAGGACAGGTGAAAGAACTTCCAAAGAAAGGAAGAAAACCAAAAAGCATATAATAATAAGAAATTTTTTTTCATCATCTCCAGATATACTCTGAGATACATTCTGAGCMTAATGAGAAAGGATGTAAAAAAAGGGAACCACTTCTCCTTGACCACACTGGAAGATCTGCTAGTATCATGCTCCTCAGAAAATACTCTTCCCTCACTCTTCCCATCCTTTTTCTAGATCTACTCACATCTCTCCTGTGCTGTGTGTGAATGTCTCAGTGCTGACATCAGTTACGGTGAGGTTTTATTARTATTTACCAGTAGAGATTCCAGTCAATCCTGTCTGCGAGGATTCTGGCTATGAGGAAGTTTACCTCAGYGCTTCTAGTAAGACCAAGTTCCCCATGGTTTCTATTTCTTTAGGTTGACCAGAGGTTTTAGCCAACCATTAAGAGTTTTTGCCAAAGTTAGTTTTCAAAATAATTCTCTGATAGCATGTCTGCTGAACAGAATTTATGGCTTCAGGGCAACAGTGGACTTTCCTGCTGTGTGTTTTACAACAAAATACTTTACAGCACACGTCTCCTCTGGAGACATGCACCTTACAGACTGGTGTCTGTACCTTTCCCTATGACATAATTTAAGTGGGTTTAAGCTTTAGAGTRGAATACAGCTTTCATCTTACCAGGACAGATATCATGGCTGTCTTTCTCCAGCCATAGTACTGTTGCAATAAAAAGATATTAATACTCATTAACAGTATCTGTGCTTTACTGCAGTCCTTGGACMTTTTTCCTGTTGGACAGTGCACCTCGTCTTCTTCCTCTCTAGCCTAGAACTGGTTTTAATGGCTACCGCCAACTAAAAATAAAATTATTACAACCTCTCTTTTGCAGTGGTACACTACAAAATATAAGGAGCATTAAGTAAAGGAACTCAGGATTTCATAAAGCAACCTAATACTCACTCCTGTTTGGGGATGTATTTTTGATACTGTTAAAATATGTTTTCTGCAAGCATGTCCCCTGTATTCTGGAAGCCCTTTCCAATGCTTCAAATTTCATAGCAATTAACAGTTGCAGGGAGTAGTCAAAATACAGTGCTCTCAACCCATACAATCTTAAGTCTTTCCTAACCCCACAGCTTGTAAGTCACAGAAATTCATGCTCTAGGAAGCTTGGAGCCAAGCTGACCTGAGAGCACGGATGCAGCCAGCTACGCTGCCAGCAAGGTGATCTGAGTCTTTAGCTAAGGCCAAGCCCACAGACGCCCAAGCATCTGCACTGATGTTTATGCCTCATGGCTCCAGTCATCTGTTGCCTTCTGTTCATTGCTTGTGTGTCCAGAGGCAGACTTTTTTTCCCCAGCTTTCCAAAGGAAAGCAAAGCACGATTTTCATTTTTAAATAGCTCCAGTCAGTATGTATCAGTCCAAATTCTTTTTACCTGGTCCCATCATTAAACGGCAGAAGAGGGGACAGAAGGTTGTTTTTCTGTGTCAATGTTTCATTTCCTCCCAGCGAGAGAAATGACTTGGCAACTGGTTTCATATTGTGGAGAATTCACAGCCTACACAGTTCAAAAACACTTCCAATATTACTCCTAGCCTGTGGTTATTTACTACAGAGAAAATCAACAGATTCTCGTTGCGTCTAGTTGATTTTAACATTAACCTCCTTTTATTTATCTTTGTGCCAAATTGAAAAGATTTGACGTGAGGTGTGGAGCTAAACATTTCATATCTTCTTACTAGTGTCATGTTGTTTGTGGACTCGATAGATTATTGTGGAGAAATGCAATACAGACTTTATGTGTGTGATATTAAGGGGATAATGTCTAGACAGAGATTGGGCCTCTAGACTTGTGTCTACTACAAGGATTGATAGAAAAATGAAATCTCTTAGTAAAGCCTTCCTAGAAAACCACATAAGCTTTATTTATGCCATTATTAATGGCTTTATTTACAGCACTAATATTTTAAGCATATCATAATTGTGTCAGCCATTTAGAATAGCAAATGAGTAAGGACCTGATGCATGACTCCTACAAGCAAAGTCTTGTTGGTGTTTTGGGGCGGGGGAGGCCTTATTTTTAAAAAAAACCCTCTTAATCTGTTTATGTCATTATCAGAAAGGTCATCAACTATGCCAAGGACTGATATCTTATTCCTAGTTTAACTGCAAATTTTAAATGCTTATGTGGTGTGCAGATTAGCTGCTGAAGAGCAGCCAGGAGTGGCAGGTGAACATGGCAGGGGATATTAGAAGTGACTGAATTTTGGAAATGGGATGGCTTTCTTAAAATAGACCAACAACATGAGTCATAAAGAGATTTCAGGGAAACTCTAACTCCTTCTGTTAGATAGTGAAAGGCTATTCCCAAGGCTGAATCTAGGAAACAGCAAGGTTGTGAGTATTGAAAAAAAAATCAGTGGAATAGGCTGTCAGTGGATTTACACGTTTTACATTGCTGTGCTTTCTTAGAGTGTATGAAAATACTTGTGTAGATACAGTAAAACATATCTTATTGATTCACATGCCTCATATTTGGGAGAACAAATCCTGAACAGCCAAAGAAACTATCCTCTATTTCAACAGTTTTGTTTTGTGTGGAATTGTGGACATTGAAAAAAAGCTGATATTTGAGGAACCTGAAAAATGCTGTAAGCACATGCTTATATTTTGGAAATGCTGCAAGAATGCAACAGGAAGCTGCCTATCCAGAAGCCAGGTCTTACAAAAGGAAAACTAAAAATATTTACAAAAGACTAATATGAATAAAATGACTCCCCTAAAAGCCCAATGTGAATAGGATGCAAGAGGCAACTTTCTCTAAGGTCAGCATGACCTTAACTTAAATGTCAGTGTAGTGAAATCCATGGCTGACCTTTTCGGCAGAGGACATTGGTTTGGGGTACTTTCAGAGCATTACCTTGGTACCCAAAGTTTAGCATTGCAGTGTGTGGCATCTGAAATCAGCAACTGCATTTGAATCTTATTCTTTGTTCACAAAATTCATTGCAACATAGGGGCTGCTAGATTGTAGTCCTGTTCATCATTATTACTGACTTGTTAACATTTCTCTCTGTAATAGGTCTAAGGTTTATTAGTATGACATAACCTGGAAAACATTTTACCTTTTTTTCTTCTCTTGGCAAGAAAATGCTCCCATTCTGGGATGAAAAGATAACACAAATGAAGCCAGTCAAGGATCATTACGTTTGTTAATCTGAAGTAAGAGATTAATGTTGAACTCTGGACTAGTTCTTAAAAATGCAGGGTTTTACTCCATTTTCAGAACATCTGCGACTGCTGAGGTGTGGAGAGAGGGAAAGGATCAACATTGATTTTCCAGTCTCTCTTATGAAATATAGGTAGTACTGTCATGTTTGTCAGCTTAACAATTTAAAGATTTGCAAGTCACTACATCTTTTCCTCTGTCACTTTGTTAATATGAGAGTACAAGAAAGCAAGAGAGGGCTCGTTAATTATTTCATATTCTTTGTAGTAAGACAAGGCTTTGATTCTAACTCTTTAGTTACAAATATAAAGCTAATTGTAAGGAAAAGGGGTCCTTCTCTCCCTGCTGAGCAAGGAAGCAGTGAAATACTTTGAGCCAGCTCTCTGTCACATGCTCATTACTACTGGGACTAGCCAGGTACTGYGCCTAGTAGTTGGCAAACTGAGATGAGATCAAGGCCGGTCCATGAGTGCTTGCTCATATGCTACTTTTCTAGCTACTCTGCCAGCTGTGTTGTCCAGAACAAACACCAGGCTTTCCTGATGCAGAGGGTTACAATTCAAAGGCACTCCTGGGATGCAGCTTTCCCCCACTGCTCTCCTCTTTGTGAATGATGGGCTGTCTGAGCTCAGTGTTGCAGATAACGCTCCCATCTGCAGCCTTGTGTTATCAGTGCCTAAATTAAGCTGTGACACAAAGACATCATCACACAATTGCCCATCACTGGCTCTAGGTCTTGAGTACCCCTAAACCTGGGAACAGGAACTGCAAGGACAGACTGGAAAGTGACTGCAATACTTGTGGCTTGCCAGCCTCACCCCAAATCAGCTCTCACAGTACAAGCACTGAGGTGAATGAATTTATATATCACAAGCCAAAAATAACCCCAGACCAGAACAGTTTTTTGGCTAGAAACACAGATACAGAGGTAAGAAAGAGCAACCAGTATTGCTACTGAAACTTCAGCTCAGAACCTGCGGGCACTTCCTGAAAATGCAGTTTCTCAATTGGCTTTAAATGATCAAAGTGTGTTGTGCTGCTGGAAAGGGTGTTACTGCCATTTTGCCTGCCTCTGCCCACATTCTTCCATAGCTTCCATGCAAGTCTTTCTTCAAGTTTTTCCATGGGAGACTGCACTGAGATTTAACATCTCTAATTCTTAATCATGTCTTTGAAGATTCATAAATTAGATATTTAATCAAAACTACTAATTTTAATGCTTCATCCCATGAATTACCTACTGTCTTCCATCTAATCTTTGGGAGGCTAATACACTGAAGAGTATTAACATTATGGAGACATTAACTAGTTAGAAGAAACAAAATGTACCAGCTGCAGTCTAACATTCAACTCAGCACAAGGTAAAGTTTTTATTCACTGTGAAGAAAATGCTCTCTGTTGTCTGGGATCCAGCTTGAACACATAAATTTCTACATGCTGAAAATCATATATCTAGGTCAGAAGGGACCTCTGCTAATCTGGTCTAACCTCCTTCTAAAAGAAGAACTGTGTTAAAAGTTGTCCTGCTCATGGCTGTGTCCAGTTCTGTTCTGAGTATTTCCAAAAACAGTCTCCACAGCCTCTCTGGGCACCCGTCCCAGTGTCTGGACACCCTCATGGTGATATTTATTCTTCCTTTCATCTAATACCCCTTGCTGCAGCTTGTGCCCATTTCCTCTTGACCTTGTGGTGGTGCTCTTCTGAGAACTGTCTGGTCCATCTCTGTACTGCCCTTCAGGCAACTTCAGGCAGCATTTAGAGACCTGAGCCTTCCTCCAAGCTAGACTGCCTCAGGTCCTCACCCTCCTCACACATTGTGTGCCACAATCCACTAATCACACATGTGATCACCTTCAAACATATGAAAAAATACCAGATGGTTTGTTGCTAGCTCTTGAATGACAGTTGACATGGAAGTAGAAGAGTTTTGGATGCAGGTTGAGCACTGCCAGACAGAGGGACATGCGATAATGCAAAGGGATAGTGTGCTCCAGAATATGTTACCCCAGTTCTCTTGTCTTCTGCCAACATGATGCCTGTGCCCTTTGCTGTTGTCACCCCTGCCCACAGCAGCTCACAACGGCAGGAACAGATGTGCGCATGTGCTCATGGAAGAAGCATTTTTTGAGAAATATGGGGTGCATTGTGGCAGATACTGATGCGATTTGGGCAGAATGAGGCAGAATAGACACAGAACTGCTGGCAGCCTAAAGGTTTTGCTGTGAACAAGCGGTGATCTCCTGGTCCCCTGTCAATAACCTCATTTAACCCCAACGGAACATTAAATATTATAGAATTGGAAAATCCTGAACATCCTCATAAGTTTTTTGCCTTTAAACTGTTGGTGAGTCTGATTTGATTAATTTTCAAATAAGGCCAGGTTTGCCCTGTATGAGGAGATAATTTGATAACTAAACCTGTTTTCAGAACAAGAGTGCAAATATCTTTTTCATTGCTCTTTCCAAGTCCTCCACACTGTACAAGAGGCATTTAACATCAATGTTCCAGGAGGTTCACTGGTAATGATCATGGCTGTGGATAAAAAAGTTGTTGGCAAGTAACACTCTGTCACCCACTGTTGTGTCATATCCAATATCTTACATTAAGGAGGCTTTAGGGGAAATAATAATAATTTTGAGGGGAAAAAAAATTAATAGAAGTGGAGGTTTGGCAAAAAWAAATGTTTTGTCAGGAATAGCCCTTGCCAAACATAACATTTTCTCAGGAGCCAATCTTGGCAAAACGAATGTTTTATCAGGAGCAGAAGTTTGGAAAAAGTAACATTTTATCAGAATTGGAGCCTTAACAGAAAATGCCTTTTTATCAGGCATGAGGACCACGGCAATTTAAGGAGCAAAGCTTGCTGAAAGTGGAGTTTTATCAGGAGTTTTGCTTGAGGAAAATAGTGTTGCATGAYGAGTAGGAACTTTCCAGAAATAATGGATTTTTTTAGGGGGAAAGGATGGATGAAAATAATGTTTTATCAAAAAGAAGGGGGAGGTCTGGATTTAGTGAAAGTGGTGCGCTAACAGCTTCTACCTTCCAATACGGGAAGCTTTGCTCCTGGAAAAACATTATTTGCACACTGAGTACTTGCCCTAGCTAAAATGCTGTTTTTGACAAGCTGTGCTGCTGCTAAAATGTTATTTTTGGCAAGCTCACCTCTCAGAAAGATGTTTTTGAAAAATGTCTTCCGAGAGATGTGCAAATTGACTATAATACCTGCAGCAGAGCCAGGTACCTATGTGAGCCAGCTTTTCATCTGTTTATTAGTTCYCCGTGGCCTCCCTTCTGCCTTTTGCTTTATGGTGATGATGTTGATGCACAGCACTTTGGATCCTGAAACACCACTCTGCTTCCAAATGTAGGCCTCCTCCATCATTTTGTTTCCCTCAGCTGCTCACTGACTCAGAGTGGCTGACTCTTCTCCAAGTGAGTGTTATGCATCCTTTCCCACTGGGGCTCTCTCCCCACACCTGGAAGGCTGCTTATGCCTAGTTTCTAACTCCTCTAGTCAGCATTTGACACCACTGGGGCTGTGATGTCCCTCAATGCAATGAAGGACCCAGTGGCAAAAGCCACGTGGGAAGGACTTCATTGTCTCTTTTTTGTGTTTAAGAGGTCGATCACAAGAGACTGAATCTTTTTCAAAGTGCACTCTCAGAAAAAGGGGCATGAGAGAGGAAGAAAGCGAAGGTTGAGTCATTTAATACAGGTCCATATCTCAACATTTCTCGGTTGTGCTGTATAATACATTCATCTGCTTCCCTGTGGAATTTTGGGCAAGTACCCAAGTCAGGAGTCTCCCATACATGTTATCTGTGGGTAACACCCCTATGAAGGAACTGGGACCGTGCATGCATAAAGGACTACAGCCTATCAACAATTTGTTGTTTGACTATAAAAGATGAGATGGAGAGCATCAATCACTATGACCGGATGGATGGGATTCTCCTCGGACATTGCCAGAATTTGCAGGGCATCATCAGAATCACTCACTGTTTATTTACAATGTTACTGAGCACCAGTGAGAAGTCATGAGAAAGGCTGACTCAATAGCTATTTTTAAGAAAGGTGACAGGTGAGAGCTGGTTATCACAGGCCGCTCTTGCCCAACCTTCCAGGTACTGTAAGACTTCCAGCAAGAGTGAAATGGCTGGCTTTGTTGAGAAGGGAGGCTTTGTTGAGAAGGGAACTGATTTCAACTTGAGCTCTTCTTTTAAGGCTGYAAGATAAATCATCCTATAAGGAACTGGTGAATAAAAACAAACAAGCCTGTGTGATGAAGTATATTAAGGTATTACACTTAAAACAGGATATGGGACATGGAAAGCACATGAAAAAACCCCATAGATCTCACCAAGAGGACTGCAGGTTTGTTACTGTCATAAGGCATACTGTCCTCCAATGTTTCAACATTTTCCCAGTGTACATTGGCCTTTAATTCAGGTCCCACTRAAGCATTTCCTCATACAAATATAGTAAATTAATGTTATTGCTTTGTAGTGGTTGTGATTCATTGCAGCTGAAGTCCCTGTTCTAGGAGAGCCTTATAGGGTACTATGTTCCCYTGATTGTTGAGTTACTGATGCTTTGTCACTGTACCCGCTAGTAGAGTATTTTGCTGGTTTATACTTTGAACACTGCAYGTGAGAGAGTTGGCATTGCCTTTTAATGGCAAGAGAATCAGGTAAAATCTGGCAGATTTGTGTAGSTAGATCTAGGTCTAGGCTTTTAGAAGAAACCCTAGATATTTGAATCYGTCTTTTGTGACTCCCAACAGCAACTGGCAGAGACATTATCCACAAGGCAGGGTAAAGCGGATAATATCTGCTCTTGGTACCAAGTAGCAGAACAACCTGTGGAGTCGACGGGTTATTGGCTGACTAGGAAGCATTTGGGAAAAGTGCATATGGATCTCTGACTACTGCATTTCACTTCAGGTTTAAATGAATCTCACATGCCAAAAAAATTTTTACCCAAATGCATTGACTAAATTTTGTTTTCAGCTTGAAACTCTAGGAAACCACTTTCACGGAAATCTATTTGTATGGGGTTTCAACCAGAAGGAGTAAATGCTTTCCAGTTCACTGGACATTTTGCCCAGGTGACGTTAACCCAGATTTGCAGCTGTGACATTTCTGCATGCCTGACCCTGCTGGAAAGATTGACTTGGCTCTCCAGGGCACCTCATTCATGCCCTACAAATCCCACTGTAGTACAGCATTACCATAAGGGCTCTCCTGCAGAGCTGGGATGTACTCTGCTTGCATTATACAGGTATAAGGTGGCTCTGAAGTAAAGTGCCCTGCCAATTTCACTTTCAACTCACTCCACTCTAGAGTATCCCTAGAGCGCACGCTGCTCCCCTCCTTGGCTCTGCTCACAGCAGCGCTTACTCTGCACTGCCCTTAAACAGGCAAGGGAGCGACAGGTGCAGCATCCAGAGGGCATCTGCCCTGGATATTTTCTGCCGGGTTTTTTGGTTATTATAAAATACTTATTAATAACATTGAGCTGTTGTTGTTTCCTTTTCATTTGATTTCCAAAAGATGATTTGTAATATGGTGAGTGTGATCTAGCCTTGTGCATGTATCGAGAGGGGCAAGGGCTATTTGTTTCAGCTTACACAAATACTTTGCTTGAGCAGAACCAAAGTTGGACATCTTAACCAAAAAAACCAAAATATATATTATGCATAAACCTAATCCCAGTGCCAAGTAGTTTCTGTCTGAAATTATTTGCAGGGCTTCTTCTTCATGTAGAATCTTCCTGTGCATCCCCATGTGCAGTCCTATCATAGTCTTCCAGGACACACTGTGGCGGAGGGACCCACAAGAGCTTAGACCTCCCCACCAGAAATGACTTTCGGGCCGATGCTGTGTGTTTATTATAGTAAGCTATGTCATTGACCCCAGGGGYACAAGGGTTTGGCTCCTGGCTATTGAAATTACCACTGATCTCTGTCTAAATAGCTACTGCATTTACAGCTAGGCAGAAGATTTTAACAGCCGTGGAACAACTGAAGGGAGAACTCACAGTAGCATTTAAAGAAAAACTGTGATTTCTGTTTTTGAGAACAGCAACAGATAAAAGTTCAGCCTCCCCCTCAGAGCTTGTATTTCTCAAACTCTTAGTATTGTAATAGCCTGCAATGCAAACATTATATTCAGTTCTCTTCCCCTCCCTCATTCAGGCCTTTTTTCTCCCCTAAGAAAACCACAACACAAGGAATATTCATGCCTTGTTTTCACTACCTACATTTCTGTCTCTGAAGCAATGATACATTTAAACAGCTGATGGAGATCTTAAAGTGTAGTCTGTAGCTTCAGAAAGCTTACTTCTCCAGCTTTTGTAAATGGTACTTTATTTCTGCCATTTTGGTGTGGCTTTTTTTTTTTTTTGATTTGTTGTGTTTTGTTGTTTTGGTGGTTGGGGGGTTGTGTTTTGTTGATGGCAGTTTGGTTTTGTGCTTTTTTTGTTGTTTGGTTTGGGTTATTTTTAAGGAGCTTTAATAAGGAGCCAGGAAACTCCTTCAAGAAGTGGCCTAGTGTTCTTTGAGAAAGTTCAAGCAGTTTTCAGGTCTAGGATCTACCAGACTTGACTGTTGCACGGTATTTCTGTGATAACCATAGCATGCTGTTTAGTAGATTTGATATAGATTTGATATAGATTTGAGCAATACATATGTATAAGTACATTTTTTGGTGTGCAAATCTCATCTCATGGACTGGATGGTGTTTTCCCTCAAGCCCACTGCAAGCAGCGGGGTTTGGTGTTCCTATTCCACAGTCCCCCCTCTCCATCCTGAGTGGCAGCCTGGCTACACTGGGTACAGAAAGGACAGCATTTTTCCCCCCTCCTTTGAATTTGCCTCTCTTTGGGGCTTTAAGTGAGACCATTAGTGTTATTGAACTTAGCATTTGGCAGTTTATATATGATAAAGGGGTTATTACACAGTGATCCCTGTATGTTTAGGTCAGCTGTGGCAATCAATCAATGGACACTTTGCCTTTGACAGCACATGCTTCCATAAAAAAAATTCTCTGGCAGAGCCCTGTTAGCTAGTAGTGACAGAGTAACCTCTGTCAAGTAATATACTTGATAAATTTTGCATGTGCTGTTGACTGACAGAAGCTCTGGCTTCCTGTCTGACCAGCATACACAGGCTTCAAAGAGCACAGAAACCTCTTTCTTCTCCCCAAAAGGAGTGCCTAAAATCCATGTGGGTAGAGTCAGACCTTCCTCTGAGTGGGGAATAAAACAATGCTGCACAAGGGAGAGACGCTTTCATGCCTTTACAAAGCTAAACTTGCTCTTTCCCCTTTCCTTGCCTTTCCCTGTCATTCACAATTATCCAAGACTTGCCGGCTTCGCACACTTGGCCGTGCACAGCACCCGCCTGTGCGAGTGGTCCAGGCTGAAGGGATAAGTCTCTCCTGTCTCTATCTCTGGGATCTGGCTGMTCGGCTGCCCTTTGTTTAGTCTGGGTGGAGGCAGTAATTGTCTGCAGCTGCGGCTCCTGCTTCCTCGCTTGCCTGGGATAGCTCCGGAGGTACAGCCGCAGTGGGTCCGCGGAGGCATCCTGGGGTTTCTTAGCTYGCTGATGCTCACCAGGATGCTGGTAGAGCCCAGCAGTGGACAGCCAGCCAGAGTGGCTGGGGCTGCTGTCAATGCAGGTACCCTAGGTGTGCATGGCTGCAGGGAAGGCTTCTTTGCCCTACAGACCTCCATCAACTTCTGTCCTATTGTTGGGTAAAAAGGTCTGCTGGGCTCTCGCCTTGCAGTGCCCTGACCATGCGCAGAGAGGCACAAGGATATTTCTAGCCAGCCACTTCACTGGTGTCTTCTCACCATCATATCCAGGCTTCAACCCYTCCTCTTTCAAATGTTCCTTTGATACCAGTTTGCATTTCACCATAGAAACCSATGGCTGTTTTTACTGGGTTATGAAAAATTAAATTTCCTTGTGAGCAAGCAGAGCTCACATGAAAGAGTCTTAAACCCATTTGCTACTTCACTAATCACATGTATCTGTTTGTTTTGGACAGAAGAGGTTTTCATCATTTGCTTCCACAGGAGCACAATCTGATTACATGGGATTAAGCCTGATATCCTAATCTTAGATGCATCCATACATAAAGACCATCAAGTTGTGTGATCCCAGCTCCCGCACTTGGCTGTGTAAGGCAGGCCCGTGAGGGAGGAGCTCGCAGCAACACCCCACTGTCACTTACCATACGGACTAATTGGAGTGTAATTTAAAGGGTTTCCAACTCTCACTTGTCAACAGGCGTTCTTTAGGGTGTACCAATCAAAGCAACCCTGTTTATGGAAAATGTTATTTAAAACCAACATGTAGGCTGCAATAATAATGGCACAGTTTCTCAGCAATTGCAACATCACTCAGTGGAAGCTAGCAAGAATGAGAAAATATAAACCTAGACTCCAACTGCGTGCGTACTTGTGTTCAAACCATTGCATTTAGAAAATGCATTTTAGAAAAGCATTGCATTTAGGTTAGCATTTTCTGCCTTTAGAATACTCTTCTAGTTTCCATATAGATATCTACTAATAGCACTAGGGGTTCCTGTGGGACAAYCAAAGCCAAATGTGTACTGAAATACAGTCCGAAAGACTGTCTAAACCTGAATTTTCTATGTCTGTATTTTCAATTTGCTATGAACATACCTCATGCTTTCAAGAAAAATGCAAAATGATGACACAGGCAGTTAAATAATACTCATCATCTATCAGTCATTCATTAGGTAAATGACCACTACAGAACTTACGGTATAATAAATCTTCAAAATACATTTCTGCTTTCTTTCTCTCCAACCTAAACTTGGAAACCGTATGAGATGTTACATGGAGAGATTTTAATTGTGAACRGAAAAGAATATCTCCAATTAATCAGCATAATGACAAGTGCTAATCTTTGGAAAAGTAACCAATATAGCAATTCAAACCAGCCTTAAAACTTCTGAGATGCAGAAGGTTTAAAAACGAATATTTCTTTTGGTGGGATACAGAAGTCTTGATGAGACCATTTTATATGGTGAAGTATGTGTTTGTGCAGAAATATTGTTTCATTTATTCACAATGGGAAACATGCTTTTCAGCTAGAAATTTTAAAAATTATAATTTCAAAAATATGTTTGAAGAATACATTCATAATCAGTTCAGAAGTAATTACTGAGGGAGACAGATCTTCTGAAAAGACCCATTTCAATAATTTTCCTGCTACGTAAAGAGTCCAGTATCTACATATGATGATTAATTAGCTACATTCCATCTGACTATTCATTTTGTGGAGCTTAAAATAGTGAGGAAGGATTGTTGTAGGTGGATTTAACTTTCTCTTAGAAAACAGAGTTGGGGAGAAAATTCTGGGGTTTTTTTCTGAAAAGCATATAAGCAGAATGAATATTTCATCCCCTGTAATTAAAAGTTCACTGTTGAGTATGCTCCTATTCTCTCTCCTACTGCATTTAAAATCTTACAAAAGATATTCAATTCACTACCAAAATAGTCTTAAGTAACATTTTGAGAGAACTATAATCAGTTCTTCCCCATCTTCCATCTGCAAATGTGGTTGGAATATAGTTTTAAGCAGGATGAAGGATTAAACAAACAAAAAAATAATGAAAAGTGAAAATATACACACTCTGCAAAAGCCTGGTCAAATACATTTTGCCTTGTATAAACTTCACCCAGTCTACGTGGGTTTTAACATATTTCCATGACTTTAAATAAGAAAACATCTTAAAGCACAGCCCATGGGAAACCCAAGCTTGATTAGTTTTACCTTTTAGTACAGCCTGCAGAGTGTAAAACACAGCACATCAGAATTGAATTTGTCATCTCCAGACCTCACAAGAATTTTAGGAACTAAATGGTTAGGAAGCATCCTGGTACTTCTCTTTGCTTTAATCATAGTAGAAGTTTCAATTTAAACATTCAGGAAATCTCCCTTATTTAAAGCAATCAACCCGTTGCTAACAGAGTCTGGCTTTACTGTGTTTAATTTTTTGGCATCATGCAAAACTTGATTGGTTACAGCCAGTGCGTGAACAGGTCCTCTCCCTCCCCCTTCTCCCTGGAAAAGGTAAAATATCCCCAGATCTTTGCTGCATCCTTATCGGCCCTACACATCCTAGTAACTGCTCAAACTAATGAGATATTAGTGCAAAACCTCAATGAAAAGTGCACATAGTAACTAATATAGCCAAGGAAAACCTTGTTGCCAAACAGCTCTCCTACATCTTTCAGCTGCAAAAGTGTATAATCCAATTTTTTGTCCAGTTATTTAACTTTCTTGACTGTGCTTCTTCTCATCTGCTTTGCTGTACATCCACAATACTTTTCTAAGACTGCATCCTACTCTGGATGAAGGAAGAAAGCAATCACTGTCTGCGCCAGAGCTCACAGTCTTCTGAGTCTTGGATTATGATTTCTCAGAGCAGAGCTCCAGCAACACACAACAACCAGGAACAACCACCTCCACCTTTGGCTCCTCTCAGGGTCTAATTTATAGGGCTTGTGCCCACCCTGCAGCCACAGCTGTTTGTAGGAGGTTGATGAGCACCTTAGGTTGAGGTACTCTCAATTAATAATTGGATCCTGGTGTGGATCCTGGTCTTGAGTGAGAGTTTGGCTAGTGCACACCATTAGGGTTTAAATACATATTACTACAATTCCCCTTTTTTCTTTTTGCACTAGCCAAACTATATTTAATATATTTTTTAATTTTCTTTCAATAAATAAGAATTAAATTAATATTTTTTCTGACTCAATTTCTTTTCAAGACTTTTAAGTTAGTTTTTCTCAGTCCCCGGTTGCTCACCTCTTCGGGTGTTTTTTATTTAGTTCTTTTTTTAAAGATTTTGAGAGGATATGCTGAAGGACTTTAAATATAGCCTGTTCTTTGTTGACAGACTCTTTTCCCTCCAGCCCCTGGTCTTCACCTCTTCTGGTGATAGTCGGGATCTCCTTTTCTGGAAGTCTTTGCTCAGCCTCCTGAGCTCCGAGGGAGCTGTCTCATGACTTCCCCCTGCTGCGGTCTTGCTGTTGCAGTTCCCACCTCTTTGGGTAGGGACCGCCGAAGTCCCACTGCGGCAGTTCTCACCCAGGTATAGATCTTGGAAGACCCCTCTGGGTGTTTTTGACCAGGGCCTCAAAGGGAGTCGTCTTGCAACTCCCTCCCGCCACGGCAGTCCTCACCTCTTCGGGTATGTTGGACCACTGGAATTTTGCCACAGCAGTTCTCACGCTGCATGCTGGTATCATGTCGGGGTCGCCACTTGTGCTGGAGCTCGCAGCCTTCTGAGTCTCAGATTATGATTTCTCAGAGCAGAGCCCCAGCAACACACAACAACCAGGAACAACCACCTTTGGCTCTTCCTAGGGTCTAATTTATAGGGCTTGTGCCCGCCCTGCAGCCACAGCTGCTTGTAGGAGGTTGATGAGCACCTTAGGTTGAGGTAGTCTCAATTAATAATTGGATCCTGGTGTGGATCCTGGTCTTGAGTGAGAGTTTGGCTAGTGCATACCTTTAGGGTTTAAATGCATATTACTACAACCTTCCCTTCTTCTTTGTGCTGTGGTGTTGGTATTCACAGAAAATAGGTTGCGTGCTCAGAGAAAGAACCTTTGGTAAGCCCTAAGATGGCTATCAGGCGTAACATTTTAAGATAAGCACTGACAATTGACGACAAAATAAGATGTAACTCCCAGCTAAAGACAATCGGCAGGCTGGACCGTGAGTAGAATTTAATATGCCACTTCCATGCTTATGTCACCTGATAAAGTGTCTACAGTCAAATCTCACATGGAAACCACAGAATTTTAGGAATCCAGAGAGGTTGATGATGCCTTGGACCAGTCTCCTCCAACTCTGAATTTCACTTACAGATGTCGTACCAATAAAAAATGCACATTTTCAGATTCATACGCAGTTTCTAGTATTTCCAAAGTCTAGAAAAACTCGGACTTGTTTCCTTCTCACTTGTGAGCATACTTACATCAGAAAGCTTAATGGGCAATAATGCTGAAATACCCATCAGAAAGAAATTACTCCATCTTCCTAAATATGTATGGACACTTTTGAGACCAAATTTACCCCAGGATGTTGTTGCAGTTCCCACAAGTACTTCCAATACAGATTTTTTTAATTAATGTATTGCCTTATATATTTCCTCAACTTCATCCAGACATCTAGGTCCAAATACAAAACCTAGAACCAGGAACATGGAAGCTATTTGTCTAACTCTTTGAAATACTTGAACTTATATATATATATCTCTGAAATCTACTTTCTACTATGGGCAGGAAAACTCTCGCCTTTTAGTTGTACTGGGATTGCTACAAATGCTACAACTTATAAAAGAATCAGCAGAATTAAAGTTAACATAATAAAATATCCATAAAATGGTAAATATTGGATTTATGCAAAGAGTAAGACTGTAGACTCTGTATCAGGAAAAACTTTCATATTGACTGCTTAGGTTTATTTCTYTGGTACCACTTTCCCAGTCTAAAACTGAACCATCCTTGACAGTGCTTTGAACAGGGAATCTGTGCTTATCTGATCAAGGCTAAAAAGCTGATGTGAAATAGTCAGAACAGCCCTTAGGCTTGTACTGAGGAGCTGACATTTCCTGGTGTGAAACTGCACTGCATTTCTCACCTTGCAGCCCTTCTCTTGCCTACAGCTGCAGTCTACCAAAACGGAAGTAATATTATGTATCCTAAGTCCTCTCACACTTCTGGAGTGGAGATGAACCTCCACATAAAGCTCCTGCTTTATGACTCTGCTGACCAGTGTTGCGTATAAAGTCCAAAATCAAGAACAGGATGAATTTAGGTTCTTGTTTGCAAGAGGCTTAGCCTCAAATTCTGCTTTCAACAATTTGGTAGCTTGCTATTCTTTATTCTGGATCAGCAGGTTTTGGCCTTTATCTCATATAGGTAGTCATGTCAAATTGAAAGGTGTGAATCCGATAGAAAAAAATCGAATCTAAGCAGAGGTTATAGACAGGATATGCATAGTATGAGGAATTAAACCTGTATGGAATGAAGATTTGCGGTGTGGTGTTTCTATGAAGAAATATATCCATATTAAAAAACTTGAACTTTAGAAAAACCTTGAGTCTTAATGAAAGCTAAAAAAGCCCTCACATTGTAAAGATGGAAATCTCTCAACATGAAGACCTATGAGGTCAAATTCCAATGCTTTCAATAATTATTGTATAAATCTGGATTAAAGTCTTTGAAATTAATGGGCTTGCTTTATAGGAACAACTGTGGAAAAAATTGACCCACTGAAAAAACAATGTTAATAAACATCTATCTAGGCAATTTTAAGACGAAAGAAAGGTCTGAGACATTAGATGCAATCTCTTATAATGATTAATTCATGAGAAGATTTATAGGTTCAAACTTCCAGGTCAGATATTACATTTGGATTCTAGAATAATATCAAGAAATTTATTGCCAATACCCAAACTTTCATGGAATATTGTTCTTAAAGATGCATATAGAATAATATATCATACTTTCAAATTCTTTTGTCATATTCTTTGCTGTACTGAAAAAGTTTTTTCACACATTACATAGGCAACCAGCAAGACATGATACAGAACATTTGCAATCTACAATCATCCAGAAAGGAATGACCAAGTTGAGARAAAGCTGAGAAAGGGTTAACACAGTGAAGATGTTTATTAAAACATCACAACATAGCTGAACCATGTTATGTCATTGGAAGGCCTACTGTAATACTTTTAGATGGTTTCTGCCTTTTTAAGGTTTCCTTAAATATGTATATAAATAAACTGATTTATTTACTGTGAGTTATGTAGTAAAAGTAATTCAAAACAAAAATACAAAAATCCATTTTAAACACAAAATAGACTAAAATAGACTAAATAAACACAAAATAGACTAAAATACTTTGAGCGCTAATTTTTTGTGGTTTTCATTTAACCCTTTAGGATAACAGCAGGGTTTCCTACTGTCCATGGCTGAATGTGTATTTGCTTGCTAGGACAAGAGAGAGATAAGAAATTCTTAAGTAACTTAGTAGACTTGTAACTTAAGTAGCTAAGTAGACTTGACTACCTGTGGAATTTATTTCTCTATCTATTATATCCCTGCTAGAATTAAATTTAAAAATACCTTAACAAAATATACTTTTCCCTTTTTTTCAGATCTGTTTTTTTCTTTCGTTTCAGACTGTTGTGTCACACTTAAAGCTAATTTTCATAGAACTTGTTTAAGTTAATTGACCTTGCAGAATTTTCCACTGGCTTCAGATTGTAGCACTCAACACCTCCAAAATGCAGGCTCTGAGGGTCTTGCCTGAATTAAGTCATCTTCAACAGTCAGACATGAAAACTCCCTCGTATAAAAGCAGAGGCTTTTCAATGGATTAAGTTAATGAGAAGTATCATCATCAATGACCAAGTTTCTCAATTCCCTTAAGTGCCAGTAACAGTAAGAGATGTCTTGAAATCCTAGGATGCCAGAGAGTGGAGGATTTCTGTAAGGAGCTGTAGACCTTCTTTCTGCTGGAAACACCATCAGAAACAAATGGGAGGTAGACAGGTTTGTGGAAGCAAGACTGGGAAGGGCATTGCTTTAGTCTAGAGGACAAATCCAGGAAGGGTTATGTCCTGAACCTCTRGGGATGGCAATTACACAAACACTTAAGTTCCTCAAAGGTGTCTTTTCTGACACTGCTTTGGCCATAAGATCTGAGCTGTATGGTTTTCCCTATGTGTTGAACTCAGAAAGCAAATAATCCAAATGATGAGGACACCTGAAAAATTTGGGTCATATTTCTCTGAACATCACCTTTGCCCAAGAGGTCCGTATACTAATAATTCACTTTGTAGTAAGACAATCTTTATTAAGGTCAAAATAACACTGGAAAAAATATATAAATCTTTCTCATAATGAAGAATAATGTCAAGCAGGGGAATAAATATAAACTGACACATAAATTACAATCACAATATATGTATAAAATCAGCAATACAATATGATTTATGAGTACAGCCTGTGATCCAAGATGCTGGTAGGTCCAACAAGCACGTGTAGTTATAATAAAGCCAGGTTTTCCAGAGTGGCCTATTTGGAAAACATACATTATTATTAGGTTGCTAGTGCATTTGCTGGATGTAAATCAATCTCTTCACTCCACATGCTGACAATGGCAGCTCTGGACATGACAAAATTTTATGATATCAGAGCATCAGCACTCCCACCTGCAGTCTTCATTTATTATTTGTATGTTTGAGTTTTTGACCAAGACATCTCCCAAAAATGGTAACTTTCTGCTGTCTCAGTGTGGCCTTCCCCTTATTACACAGCCTTTTCCTTTAGGCCTCACTCTATTAATTCCTGCTGTTTTGCCTGTCGTTAACTTTCCTTCTACATCAGACAAAATCACAGTAAGGTTTAAAAGACTTTTACTCCTTTTTTTTTCATTACTGGCCAGAGAGGTTACAAAGTTGTTATCTGACAATGAAGCATGTAACCCTGCTATTTTACTACGAGACCTTGAGTCCAGGGTGGGGTTGGATGGGGCTTTGACCAATCTGATTTAGCGGAAGGTGTCCCTGCATGTGACTGAGAGTGGTTGGAACTGGATGATCTTTAAGGTCCTTAGAGCCCAAACCAGTCTATGATTCTATAGAATCATATTCTATAGGATCTATATTCTATGTTATGTTTGAGAAAGGCTTTGGGGAAGTTCTGTGCCAATGGTAATCCGAGGCAATGATGCAAATTATTTCTAGGAGGTTTTCTTTCAGCAGGGCACAAAGAACTAAAGTTTAGCCTGTTCTGACAACCACTTTGCCAAGATGAATGTCTTTGGCTTGCCTGAGTCATGAAGTTTTGGCAGGGGGGTTGTGCAAAGTTGTGGGAACTGTGTGGACATATCTTTGTGTCTCATTTTTATAGGTTGGATTTTCAGGCAAACCACAAAACACATCAGTTAGCGGGATGAAGCAATTTTAGCTATCGTTGGCTTCAATCTCATCTGTACTAGAGGTTTCTTATATTGCTCTGAATTCCTGCCCAGTGCTTGCAAGAGAAACAACTCTCTGTACAGTTCAGGGGAGCAGCCATGTCACCAATGTCACTCCAGTGTGACGCAGAGGGCAAATGAGACGAGAGAGCCTGCAACAACATCCAGGTAGAGATGAACAGGAGGAAGATCTTGGGCTTGTGCTGATGATTCCCAATGAGTACATTGACTCAAACTGGAAAAGAAAGAAGTTAAAAAGGTCAGCCAGTATTACTACTTTCCTTATAGTCCCACGTCTCTGGAATTGTGTTATTGTTTTCATGTGTTATGGTGAATGAACTCAGTAAATTACTTATGTCACGCCCTAATTAGTGCTTCCAAAGGAGGCTAATTTAATCAAATTACAAGACAAAGACATAAAGGGGACACATCCTTCCCTAATTCAGAACAGTTATGAATTTCATTAGTAAGTTTTAGAATGGTTTAGTATTCTGTGCTTTCATTTTGAAGTTCTGGACAATATCAGAAGTCAAAGATAAAAAATATCGAAAGTCAAATACAAAAGCCATTTTCTCATCCAAATAGACCCTCATCTCGGCTTCCAATTGCACATCAAAAGATCCCATAATTTCCTCTCAAAAAAAAAAATTAAGGTCTTAGGTGTAGAAAACATTCTTTCCCTTCCTTGTGTCCCCATAATCCCTTCACTGCCTGCTCTATTGCTGATTTCACTGTCCTCCCTGTACCTAGACCAGCTAAGCAGGGCAGGGCAAATTGCAGCAGCTTGCCTTTGGGGGGCTTGATAAGTAACCTGTGGTCTTCATCTGCTTTGTTTTGATCCTTTTAATTTTGTCAGAGGCTGTAGTGGATCTCCATCTTATTATTTTAGGAAAAAGGAGTTGCTTTTTTGTATTTGCTCTTACGTTTCACCAATGAAATATGTGAAAACAGAGTGAATGAAGCTGTAGATTGAGCAAACTGATAAAGAAAATGCTTACATGACCTCACAAAGCTTCATTTTCTCCCCCACTCCACCTTTTTTCTTGTTTCGTCAAATAAAAGAATTTATTTCTTTCTTCCTTGTTCCTACTTTGGAGTGCTTTTGATTATCTTTTTTAAAGGACAGCTTTTTGTCATGCTTTGAAAGCTGCAGTTGGACTTAAGCAGCTTCCCCTGCAGAATGAAATGTGAGGATTTTTTCAGTACATAGACAAGTATTTTATATACTGTGACTTTGGTGGGAGGTTATTTTTTTGAAACAGTTCATAAAATGACTGTGTTGTGACCGGAAATTATTTCTAGAAGTCAACTACTAGGTAATTTCTCCCTCCTGTTCTCATTTATATTTTCTTTATAAGTTTAGTGAAATTAATACTGCTGAAATAACATATTTTTGGCTTCAYTAATAGGAACATAAGAACAAATTAACTGAAGGTCAGTGAAGTTTCAGTGTGTCACCCATGGTTCTGCCAATCTTTCTAGTCTTTGGGTTTCCTTTAATTTCATTGTGGATATTGTGATTTTCTTTACCTTATATTTAAATCTTTCAGCAACGCAAGCTGAAGGCACGGGTACAAAATGTTGAATTCACTCTGAAAAAGGACATCTTGTTTCCATCTTTCTTTTCCTTTCTAAAGATCTCACTCCTTTTCTGTAGCTGAAAACCACATTTGTGACTACCAATCAGTCACAGGCTTTAGGCCAAGTGTCACTCACATCTTCAGCTTTCTACACCGCTAATGATCCCTAAAATCCCCCTGGGGTTACAATATTTGCATCTTCACAACTAGATAGCTAAGGAAAACCAAAACAGGCAAAGCCTGCTGAATTATTTTGGCATTTAAACTACTTTCCAGCACTGAGACTGCAGGCATATCAGTTCCACTCTGAAGAAAGTCAGTCAGTAATGAAGTCRTCAGTCTTGTGTCAGTGCGATGCACCAAGCTGTCAAAACACTGTCTGCTGTCTCTTGCTCCTCTCTGTTTCCTTTGTCAGTGCTCCTTCTTGTCCTCCAGTTTCCTTTCCACTCTAATGGTCAGGGCAACTCAAGGTAAAGGCTGTTTCAGAGACTCCAGCTGTGCAACTGAGAGGTTTACCACCTTCCACCATCCCAGGCATTGAACTGGATGAATAAACATGATCATACAGCAAAGAGAAGAAAGGGAAAACCTCTTGGAAGGTTTGTGCATCTGACAGGGACAAAGAACTTGCATACTATCCGTAATTCTCATTTAGTCAAGACCTGGTCTAGAGCAGGCATAGCCTCCTATGATATTATTTAATGCACAAAGACACAGATGAAACTATCTCTACCAACACAATCTTAATTTACCTTTTTATTATTTGGAGCAAAGAAAAGGAACACATTTGCACGTGACTTTACCTAGTCCCCTGTTAGAGAATTCTAAGGAGCTAATTAAAATTAACACAGAAAATTATGAGAAAAAGCCAATAGAAAACAGAGCACCAAGATTTAAAAAAAAATAGGAGGAATCTTTAAAGGAATTTTTGGTCACTCTGGAGTCATTTAACAGCAGCAAAAACAATGCTATTTGATAATTTTTAGACTAGGAGAGTTACTGTGCTTTGGGAGATGGGAAGCAGAAGAAATGACAAAATCATGTGCTTAAAATTATGTAAAAATAAGTGAGCAAGTCTTGAAATGAGAAAGACTCACCTTCTACAGGCCATGTTCATTGTGATTGCCTAGATATGCTCTTCTGAGAAGAAATCAAAGTCCACATGGTGGCTTACCATGGTAAAAAAAAAAAAAAAAAAAAAAAAAATTGACACAGACAGATACTTTGCCATTTCCATTATATCTTTAAATCAATTTAGAGCTGCTGCAACCCCCTTTGCCCAGGGAAGGATGTATTTCTCTGCAAGTCTTGTTTCCTAGCTTTATTAAACTGTGAATACAAGAATCATGCATGACCTGCAAAGGATAGAAGGTCATCTGGGTTACATCACTTTTGGTATGCGAACCAGCTGTCAAAAATGCAATAACAGTACACTCTGGGAGATTATGGAGCTGGAGAGCTCTAACATAGGCAAAGCACAGAGAGTGATTTTTCAAAGAGGTGTGTGCTGTCATCGATGTCGGAGAGTGAAGCAACTAAATTCCTTCAGCGGCTTTTCAAAACATACCTTGTAGCAGCAAGACACACACAACATTCTTAATTAAGACTTCTCATTTAAAAATGTCAACTTTTGTTGGAAGTTTTTGATACTTTCAGCCTGGTAGGTAACTGAGCCCTGGTGCACAAATTCTCAGTGCTTTTCAGGTCATACTAAGCACTGTCTCCAAACTATTCAGAAGTCTTTACAACTTCTGCCACTTTAATACTGTAACACACTCAGCCAACATCTCACTGCTAGCTTACCCAAAGTGTGTGACAATTTGTGATGCATTTGCAAACTATTTTGATCAATCATACAAACCCCATGTAACCAAATTAAGAAAATTCCTCCTTAATACTTAACAATTCAGTGTAGTAGTAACCATAATAGTTATAGCAGAGTGGAGAGTTCAGTGAAAATTAGGTGTGAAAATAGATAGTAAATGCAATAACTAGGCCAGAACCAGAAAGGCTTTTAGGGTCTCGTCACTGGCCGATCATACAATGTCAGCCATTCATCTTCACGGAGGGAAGTACTCCAAGTGGGTGCTGGAACTTCAAGATGACTTTTCAGAGTTCTGTGTAAGTCTTTTCAATTTGATTTTTGCTACACATTAACCATTGTTTCAGAATGGGTGGTGTTACTTATGCCCTAAATCACCCATTTGAAATGGGGCTTAAATATCTTAATTTGCAATCTGCTTCACCAAGCTGTTGTTTTCTTTCTTCTTGCAAATACAGTAACATTAAAGAGACTGAACAGCATACCTTAAAGTGTTATGCAGCCTCTATTAAAATCCTGATCTTTCAGGGCAGTGCATTTTCTCTACACACACATGTATCTCACTAGCAGCTGTTCCCAACTATATTGAAGTCTCTTATTTTCAGGTTTTTCCAACTGCTTTCCCATGCCTTTCTTTTTTTTCCCTACTGACAACCATGACACATAAAAATGTTGTCAGATTAGCTTCTAATGGCTTTGAAATATATCATAAGAGTGAAAAAAAAAAGCATTTCAAGAGACTGACTTGTTTCTTATGTTAGTCTGGTATTGTTGGCAAACAAGTTATGAAAAAACCAACCATGAATCTGAATTTTTGTTGTGTAAATGACAAAATACAAAACTCTACAAAAAGTACATAATTTTTGGAAAAAATATTTCTGCTACAAAATGGAGACAGAAGACTGTGTGGAGGTAGAGGTGTGTATGACAAACTAAATTTTTAATAAGAAAAATGTGCATCTTTATCAGAGTATTCCGTTTAGAAACTGCATAAATCAATAAATGAACATGGTTACCTCACTAATGATTTCTTGCTACAAAATCAGCAGCAGGAAGAGAAATGCCAAGTACTTTACCAACATCAACATGTTAGAAGTTTCAGGTCCTCCATTTGAATGAATGAATGATAAAAAAACATAAGACATTAGTCATACCAAGTACCTTGTAAATACCATGTAGAATCAATTGCTGGAATTAAATTGCTGGAAACTCTTTGGTAAATACTATAAACAAGAAATATATTTGTAGAAATTAGGCTGACTTACTGGCGGAAAGATGGGCTACATTTGTGGGCATTCTTTTCAAAGGATCATTCAACCAGCTGTACCCTGTACATATTCAATATTAGCATGTACCACTAATGTGTACATATAGCAATGAGGTGTACTCCGGGGAAAAAGAAGCTTTATAAAACATTTGCTGTTCAGTTTTCTTTGTCAAATTACTGTGATTCWCTCATATTAAGCTCTGACTCTTTACTAGAAATACTTGGATTATTTCAGCCCATTTCCCAGTGATATTCCAACCAGGATTTATGAGACTGTAAAAAGTACCTAAGAAAAGTAAATGTAATGGCAGATGAACTAATTTTACTGTGCARAAATTCTGTATTAGAAGATTTTGAGAAAAGATTCAAATATCAGAAAACAATAAGATTGGTATTACTGTATCAGTAAGACAGAAAACATATCCAGATCATCATGCTGTTTATCATGAAAAAGCAAGATCGATTTGAGAAACTCAAGAYGGATACTTTCTCCACAGAACAGTGGAGATTTTTTTTCAAGTACTTTCAAACATACTTTCCTCACAAACTGAATTATACTTTTCTTATTTTCCTCTTATTCTTTCTCTTTGTTCTCTCTTCCATTAYCACAGTATCTCCACTTTCTTTAGTGTCATCACTTTTTCAGCATTTGCAATATATTATCATGTCCCCTGGTTAATATCACCTATACATAAAACACTGGTAGTGTTTTAGGCGTGTCCAAAGTTTCTCACTGTAGGAATACTCCCAGCTTCTTTCACCACGAAAAAAGCTTCAGGCATTAACTCTGGGTTTGGCTTCCAAATTCTCTTGCCTTGTCACAGCTTTCAGAAGTCCAAATACCTACTGTAAATATTTCAGTATTTCAGTAGCACAAATACCAATTGTAAATACCACCATCGTTGTTCATAATGATAAAAGATTGAAGCCTTTAGAGAGAGATGTTTCAGACTGGCCTCCAAATTACATGTCTCTGACAATATTTTTCAGCAGATATTAAATTCAGTGAAATATGTGAGGTTTTTTTGTACAGTGAGAAATTTAGTGTCCAATTATGAGACTGCTTTTGGCCAAAATATTGGGGAAAATACAGTGTGTTAAAGCACTGAAAAGTTCTTTGGACAGTATTTTTATTTTCTGAATTCCCCCAATATTTAAAACAACCATCAAGGACGAAGAAGAAAAAAAATTGCATTATCCTGGTAATGATACAGAGATGAGCTGAAGAAAAATTTCAAGGTTTCTTATCTAAGTAATGTGAGACAAACAGCTGAGGTACTGTCCCCAAGTTCCAAAGGAGGCCTGATCTAGTGTCTATGTGTATATCTTTTGCATCTGAGTGCCTCAGGAGCAGGAAAGTGTTGATCTCCGAAGCTCCTGTGAGGAAGAGGAATATTACTGCCCCTTTTTACAGAAGGGGTGGTGGGGCAGAGAACACAGTGGCTCCTGGTTCACAAACTCTGCCAGTGATGGAAAAGCATCAGTCCTTCCTTCCTCTCATCTCACACCATCGTTGCCCTTCTCTGAGTGCCACCAGAAGCCACCATCAATCAAATCCTGAAATGGAGATGTTCCTGTGTTAAAAATGAATTTTTTTCTTCTTTTGTGGAGGGGGAGACACCTGAAACAGCCCTAGCACTTGCATGCCCTGCCTTCTGTCCCGGTGTAGCACCTCTGCTGACTGAATTGCTGCTTTTGGTGGCAGCTCTGGACCTCCTTAGCACAGAAAATCCTGTGTTAAATGCTGTGTGAGACTCCAATGTGCTTTGTGGAAAGATGACTCTGGTAAAGCAAGGAAGCTGCAGCTGCAGGTCCCCAACTTCAGGCAGTAACTAATGGCTGCATTAGCCTTTCCTTCAGTGCTGAGCTGGGAATTACCCTAACATAAAGTATGAGTTTCTAGAGCTACAAAGCATCCAGCAGTAGCCAGAAAAAATTTATTAAGTGCATAGGTAATATGAGTAATCTTATTAACATCCTTCCAGGACTAACTCTCGTATTACTGAATTTACTGTATGCCAATAATATTTAAACAAAGATCTTTAGCTGATCCATCTTTTGTTTGTAAAAATAACAAAAAAAAAAAACAACCAAAAACCTAAAGGACAAAGGGGAAAATAGAGCCCATTATAGGAATTGTCACTGGAACAGTTTAAAAATAATTGAATGTGTAGCTGTGAGTATAGCCTACCATGTAAAGTAGCAGCAGTTACAATATTTCTTCTCTCTAGGGAAGATTAAAGGGTGGGCTGGAGTGAAGGCAGTATGTACCTGCCAGCATTTTATTGGCACATACATATACAGAAACATCTTTTCTATCTTATCCTGAAACTGTGGGCATTTGGGAAGAGTGGCTTGGCCATGTAACAGCCTCCTGTAACAGTATGTCTTCAGAGTGGAGTTATTTTTTGACTCTTATTTCAGCTCTGCATTTTACTCCATTTCTCATGCCCACACACAAACTCTGGTGCTGTCAGTCTCTGAGGGATGACGAAATGGGAAAGAGAAGTTAGAGACAGCTTTTCACCCTCATTCAGTGTTCTCATTTTCCCTGTTTACTGGTGAGGACCTAGCTCAAAGGAACGGAGGTTTTTCAGAAACAGCTAGACCCCATAGAGGCGTCACATCAGTTCCTTGGTTGTTGGCAAGTGACCTTAAGCTACAGGAGCCCTCTCCAATGTGATGCCATGGTCATTACTACCCACTCTTTGTTGCTACAGATCCAGATAATGTCACTGATTATTTCATTATTATTTAATTGCTAATTTCCTTGAAATGATTGTGGTTGGGCTATGTAACTCAGCTATCCAAAAGGTGCTCAGGGTCTGAGACCAAATGACTTAGATTTGAGACAACTCCATGTACTGCAGAGAGAAAGGACTAGGTGAGATGCCCTGTGAAAGCCAACAGAAACACCCAAGGGAGCACCAAGCTAATGAGGATTCAGTAGTCCAAAATAGCTTGGCAGTCTGGTTCCTTGCACCTCATCTCAGCAAAAGCTGGTACTCAAAGCTAAGGGTCAATATACAGCCTGACTCTGCAGTGAAGACATGCTTAATGGGGCTATTACATTTTCCACATAGGGGAAATCCACCACTATTTATATCCAGCTTAGTACTTTGGATTCAGGCAGAATGCTTCTGAAACTACATCCATCCAATATTAATAGCATCTGTCTCGCAGATTAACTATCACATTGTGTTTTTATTTAAACATCATCACTGAGCAATCACTCACTAAATTATTTAAAGGAAACAACAAAAAATTGTTTTAAGGTCACAAGAAGGATGTCAGTGAGCCAGTATTACTAAGCATTTTAAAACCTGGAAGATTTCATTTTAGGGAACCGTAATAATGCCTTTCTTTGGCATATGTAATTCTGTATTTTATATTTATGAAGATGGACATTTCTGAAGTGTTTAATGAGCAGCAATATAGTGCCTCGGTTTAAATGCAGAGCCTTATACTATTTTTAATATTATCCAGTAAGTAACTCAGTGCCATATGCTTCTGTAGTTTGACTGCCAAAGAATGCAGCAAGTTGCTTTGGAGGCTGCCTCCACACYCCAGCCAAAACCATGTTTGTGGTACAGAGCTATTGATGTCCTACCAGAGTGGAACTTAAAAACRGCCCCACAGAGAAGTTATGCAGAGGTTCTGCTAACTCCATTGAACAGGATGTGGCTTGGACTCATGTATGGAATCGGGGTAAAGCTTTAATACTAGACATGCTATACTGGAAAAAGACAGTAGTCTGGCAAACAGCGAGGTGCTTACTCCACTTGGTTGCCAGATGACTTCTGCTCCCCAAAGCATAAGCCACATTCTTAACTTTCATGCACCATCCTAGGGTATATTAAATATTTTTGACTGGGAAATGGCAAGAGAGCCAGTCCACTTCTAACTTCTGCTGCCTCCCTCTCATCTTGGGCAGGTATAGGTGACTGAGATAGAAATATATGCATGAAGGTTAGAGAATGGGAAAAGACAAAAAGAAATTATCATCAACAATAAAGTGTGAACATGAACAGAAATTGAAGAGATCTGTTGGTTGTACACATACCTTTACTTTGTTGTCCTGCTGTGCAGTATATTGGCTATTTAGTAGAACATTTACCTGTTATGTTCAGAATGCAAATCTTTACTTTTTAATCRTTTGTCACACTTGCTCAAGATTAAGCTTTCATTTTGCACTAACTGAATTGCTTCCATAAACTGTAACAAGTACTTGTATTCCCATTTTATTTTTTTAACTCCATGCAGAATAGTTCTGTTCTCTGGTAATCATGAGGATCCRCAAAAAATTCCAGTGTTTTCATTCAGCACATGGGTACCCATTGATCACCCCAGCACTAATGGGAGCCCCAATAATCTAAAAACCCGAGCCCAAGATGCRTACCAGGACCTCCTTAAGGTGCAGTTCCCAAGGCACTGTCATCCTGTRAGGACTGCAAAAATCGAGAGACTCATTAGAACAAGAAATTGCTACATCTCTRAATCAGTTCATTTTGTTGTAGTAGAGCTGATTTGATCGCAAAAGTGTGATGTGATGAGGACTCTGAGCTCAAAGCCTTGCGGTGTTTTTCTGGCYGCAATAACTGGTCTGTAAAAAGACAGATACTCTCTACAGACTTTGCTTTGTTAAATGAGGACAGATAAAAACATTTTCTCCCCTTTCCACAAAGCAGCYGAACTGCCTGTGCTTAATGTGAGAGAAAACAACAATTAAAATAAAATTTACCTCACACATACACCAGTCGTAGCCYATTCGGATATTTTCTATACAATTTAATATTTTCAGCCTAAAAAAAATAATGGTTGAGAAGGGACATAAATAGAAACAAAGGAACAACAAATCTGAAACAGATGTTAGGAAGCACTCCCAGCACAGGCGAGTTGATGTGCTGAAAAGCTACCTGGGGGTAGGACATTAAAATACGCCTCTCAAGAAAGCCTGTGAAGAAGAGCAGAACAATGGAGGAAGGCTGGATTCAGACACCTCCTTGTCCTCTACACCTCYCACACCACCACTACAGGGAATTCTGCTTTTCTTAAACAGCACGATTCTGCGGCCCATTCAAGCCCACTTTAAAACAGAAGCAAAAAYGCGAGGGAGAAATTTTGAATGAATTTCAGGTTAAAAGAGTAAGAAGGAGTAAAACGGATATGGATAGAAGGATTTACCCCAAGATGGATTTATGTCCTCTATGCCAATACACATAATTTAAAGCTGTTGCTCTAGTACAGTTCATGAAAAGGTGTTAGAGAGAGGGAGAGCTGAATTCCACTGTCATAAATGATGCATGTAAGCTAGATTGTAGGCCAGTTCTTTATGAAAAACAGTGGAAAACTGTGGAATAACTGTGGAAAACACAATTTATTCACAATGTTGAGATGGAATAAGGGTCCCCAGAGCTCCCTACCTTCACAAGCTACCTAAATCAAGGCTGCAGTCCAAATAAAAATTAATTAGTATTTTCAGTGTGTCCCAAACTCCGTCAAGTTGCCTATAAATATAGCGAAGGTGTGGAGAAGGATGTGGGAGTGAATGGAACAAGCCCTAAATAAACAAAAAACCAAGCAAGCCAATAAGCCTACCAAAGTAAAAACAAGTTAACATGCAATGCCCTAAATCTGCTCTCTTGAGCAGGTTGATCAGTGATCTCTAGTTTTTCATGTTTGGTGCCACATGGTGTATGTAAGCCATGACAAGACTCTGAGGAATCAGGGAAGCTGGAGTCTGGCTGGCATATGAAATCATTCCTGAAGTGCCACTGCCTGTGACATGAGGGATTGTTCCAACATCTTTGCTTGCCTTCAGGACCTTTTTCTGACAGGTGCAGCAGATGAACTTCTCTTACASCCTTCCTTGCGAGCATGAGACCAACCCGCCACCAGTCCAGGATGCCAGATGATGGAGGAAGGTGGCTTTGCTCATACTCACAGGACTTGTGACATTCTCGTGAATGAGCAGCAGGGACCTCCTCTTCAGCAGAGGGAACTGCTGAGTGCTGTGATTTACTGGCACCATGGGACCAGGAACAGGAAAAGCGTGAGGTTCCCAGTCTTCCTCTGTTCTGACACATGAACTGCACACTGTCCTCTGGGCTGAGAACCACCCTGAATTGCCAGGCAAAATGCTACAGCTGGGACTGGAAATCTGTTGCATCTCTGGAGTAGTTTATGTGCCCCCAAATCCTGCAGTGATCTGACGGATTCAAATAGGGGGGAAGGATTAGCCCCAGCTCAAATTGTATCTCTCATGGGAGAAGGCACAGGGGCTGCTGAGTCAAGCTGGCTGGGGCAGTGGGAGTCACGACTCTGGTCTGAGGTGGGTGGCAGGGAGCCAGCACCAGCCTGCAGGACCCTCACTCCTCTGCCCCTCACCAGTTCCCGACCTTCATCCCAGAGAGAGTCAGAAATCGTTCTGGTCTCTGAGAGGCAGCTAAGTCAGACTGTGGAGAGCAGGCTTGGGTAATGGTACATGGAAATGCTTCATAGTTCAGCTTTTTAAAAGGTTGAAATAAAAGGGAAAAGGCTGTGTAAGGACAGGTAAAAGCACTCCTCAATAGCTTGTGTGGCTGGTTTAAGGAATGCTTTATCTGTTCCTCAGTTTCTGTTAGTTGCTGGAGTTGTGACTTTAAAAAAAATATGCACAAAGTGTTGCTGACTATTTTGTCACTTGCTTTTTTGACAAAGACTTAAAACCAAGGACTTTTTTGTAAAGAGGGGAAGATACTGAAGATTCATTAAGTGAGTTTTCTTCTTAAAAATCACTTGCACCAGAAGCAGAAAAGGAAGGAAAATGCCTATATTTTCTAGCTAGGAATAATATCCATAACTATAGAAGAAATCCAGAAAAAAGAGTTTGGTCCTCAGAAGACAAAAGCCCATTCTTGTGGTTTCAATCATAGGGAAATAATGCACACACACACAAAAAATCTTTCATCACAACCTCAGCACATCTTGGATGTCAGAAACAACATTAGTTATTTATATGTTTTGCAGCGTTTTACAGATTTAGGGATGTGTTTTCCCCTGGTCTTCCTGAGAGCCTTCTGAGTTAAAATAGTGGCTCATTATCTGGGCAAAGAAGCACTCCTGAAGAGTGTTTTTCTTTGGTTTTGCTCATGAATTACTGATGGAAGTGAACAGCTGACAAATTAAGTCACCCTGGTAGTTGGGGGTAAAAAAAAAAAGCCTTCAAGTTCAAGATCTGTTTACATGTCTTTAGAAAGGAAGTGGCTTCTCTCTACTGCTGTATACCAGCCTTGGTTCACTCTTCATCAGCTGCACTTGTACTTTAGGACTCGTCTGCATTGAAAAAAGGAGTGACAGAAAAGCCAAAAATATTGAGTGACCTGCTTACAACATATATTTTTTGTAACTGTTTAAACATGGCTTTGTACCATAGCATAGACTAGAGCTAACCTGGTTGTAGCTTTGAGGCTATAATTGAAGGTCTTTTCTACAGTAAAATACTGAACTTATGCTTTACTCATACTATGGAAAAAGCAGCTGCATTAACATATGTGGTTGTCATTGTTTAAAGACCAAACAGGTTTGATTCATGTGCTAGATGAAATGCAATTTTTTGGTAACACAGGCCTACAGCTTGTGTCAGATATATATATATATATATATTTATATAAAACATATATTCAAATAAATGACAATATTTGATGTTGGTGGTATATATTTGCAGTGGTTTTCAGTAGGAGTTAGTTTTTGAAGGACCACAAAGGAGCAACAGTGAGGCACTGAACTCAGCCTGAAGGTAAACTAATACCACAGATATACTTATTTTTCTTTTCCTCACTACTGCTGAAATTCAATAAATGACTCCTTATTAGCAGATATTAACAACTGTTACAAAGGATACAATCATCTGGCGAGGCTGGCAAGTGTGCAGTTGAGCCATCAAATAGCACTGAAGCAAGTCATTTCTAACAGAAGTGTGGATCAGAGGCAAGCTCTGTTGTGACAAAGAATTTAACCCTTTGAAGTGTCTCATCTCCCAGTTCCCAAAGATAAGCATGAAATTTAAATGAACCCAAATTCACTGCTATTAATKACAAGCTAGATTTGGAAAAATTCTGAAAGTTTTTTGGTTTTTTTTTTGCCTTTGCATTTATCACAAGTTTATATTTCCCATAGTGAGATTTAGTCTCTCCGCTATAAAATAAGATACCATGGTAAAGAAAGAGGAAAAGAAAGAAAAAAAGGTTTCCTGAACTCCTCATAATATTCCCAGAGGACATCTCAGCATCAACTGGAAAGTTCCACAAGCTGTCCGTGAACATCAGAGAGTAAAGGCTCATTTGAGCTGTGGCTTTGGTGAGCCAATCTGCTCACACTTCATCAGGAGTGTCAGGGGATCCTGATAAAATGATAACGATGCTGTGCACTGGGAAGAGGAGAACATAAATAAGCTACTTAATTCCATTTGTTTTAGCATTTTTTTATATCCACATGCTTGAATCATATCACACCAGCCCAGCCTTTGTACTCAGAGAGTTCCTCTGAATTGGATTAGGTAATATATGGAAAGCTGTACTTCTTGAAGTGCCTTTGGGTTTTGTGTGTGTGCGTGCGTGCGTGTGTGTRTGTACATTATTTCCCTGTGACTGTGTTTTTGTACATGCAGAAAACAAATGATGTTTCTCCCAGTCACTTCACTAGAAAGCAAGGTCATCCCCTGAGAGTCATTTACTATAAAAGCTTGTGATGAATAGACAAATTTATGTGTAAAAATCTAGGAGTATTATGGAAGAGATATGAGTTATCACTTTATTTTGATGCAACAGAGAGCACTAAGTAAGCAGTCAGCAGGCAGAGCATGGCTTCACGTTAAATGAAAACTTTGTGGTATCTCTTCTTTCCCACTGGGAAGGACACTAYGGACAGCCACCAGCCCTCACGCTGCTCTGAGCTGCTGAGGAGAGGGCAGCATGGGAAACATTGCACCTCTTCAGATGTACAGGAGACTACAGATACAACTTGCTTTAGCTTCAGAGAAAGGTATCTGACTTTTTTTGTCTTGCCTAGATGATGAGTATTAAAGGTAAAACTACCCCAGGGAAAGATCGTGTCCTTCAGCACCTTGAGCTATATTCCTCTTAGCCGTCATAGCACAGCAGATATGTTGCCTGTACTTCTTACACTGAATAGCAAGCTCATCATGGGTGGCTTGTTTTTCTGAGATATCTGTAAAGTATCTGATGTTCTTCCAGTACATGCTGGTGAAAWAACAGTAGTCATTTTGATTTCCTTCTCTTTACTGCTGGCAACCAAGATGCTTCCATACAGACAGGCATGATACYGTGTACCTGATGGCTTATATATTAAATAAGTACCTGCAGATCCAATACCCTGGACATTGTTTACTACTCTCATTTACTTGGCCCAAGTTTTTTCATGTATTATTTCATAAATTCATATTATACAACTGCCTTGTGCACAGCTCTGGCCCATGTCATYGCCACATCCTGGCGAGCTGCTCTTCCCTCCCATGCAGTGCATACYCAAGCAGTGCAGTCAGTGAGAGGGAACAAGGGTCAGGCATATTGCACTTGGTCCATGTACTTGGAACTGGCACTGACCTTGGAAAACAGAGGAAAGAAAAAAATAGGAAGATTTYTTTTTCTCACTCACAGAAACCATTCCATAATTGTGCAGTTGCTAGATCAGATGCAAAGSGGAATTTTGAAAAATGCAGCTGGGGATCCCAGAAAAAGTTGGGCCATTCCTTTTGGGTAGCAGCCCATAGTTAGATCAAATTATGCTGATCATGAAACTGTATCCTTAGACAGGAACCCACAGCTGCAATTGCAGAGAGAGTCTTGGAGCATGCGCAGAGCAACTGGAATATTCTGGAAATGCAACAGGGAAAATTCAGGAGTTCACAGCTGAGCATGTGCAAAGTGAAGTGAGTCAAAGGTCTGAAAGTTGGTATCACTTTGGGAGGATTTCCTGAGGAAGCCAAAATTAAGCACACCACTAAGGCAAACAGCTTTCTCTCTATCACGTTTCAAACTCTTCTTCCAAAGCATGGGACAATATACTGGTCAAAAAGAAACACAGATTTTGCCTAAAGAATAGCTGAAGAGAAACTGAACTTTTTCACTGCAGCTTCCTAGGAACTCTCATCCTGATGTTATCTCTTACATGGAAAATTTTATCTGGCACAATTCAGTTTAGGCAACAGAAGGTTGYGGAGAGAGAAGTGGTGGCCCATCTACCTGCTTCCAGGTTTCAGATGCCACCTGCCCCACCTGCTGTGGTTTCTGGTTACCACTGGCTCAGGACTCTCAAGCTCCTGGAGGCCAAGAACCTCAATGGGAATAGCACATTACCCTGACAAGTCCTTCCCTTCCCCTTCAGATGATGAACCAAGACTCACAGAAAATCAGATTTTGTCAGGCTTTACATTTATGGCAATTCCATTTTTCCTCATCTTTATTCTCAGTTTATCAGGTCATGCATCCCCATTCATCATCTTCTAAGGCACCAGTCTGATATTATTTGATTGTGACCATGTAGATCCATAGTGATGGAATCATAGAACCATAGAATGTTTAGGCTGGGAAAAATCCTTTAAGATCATTGAGTCCAACTGCAAACYTAACAGTGCCAAGTCCACGAACAAGCCACATCACCAAGTGCCACATCTGCAAGTCTTTTACATCCCTCCAGGGATGGTGACTCAACCACCTTCCTGGGCAGCCTGTGTCAATGCTTGACAAACCTTTAAGTGAAGAATGTTTTCCTAATATCCAATCTAAACCTTCTTTGGCACAATTTGAGGCTGTTTCCTCTTGTTCTCTTGCTTTTTACTCAGGAGAAGAGGCTGACCCCCACCTGGCTGCAACTCCTTTCAGATAGCTGTAGAGAGAGATAAGGTCTTCCCCTAGCCTCCTATTCTCCAGGCTAAACAACCCCAGCTCCCTTGGATGCTCCTCATAGGACTTCTGCTCCAGATCCTTCCCCAGCTCTATTGCTGCTCTCTGGACATTCTCCAGCACGTCCATGTCTTCCTCATAGTGAGGGGCTCAAAACTGGACACAGGACGCAAGGTGTGGCCTCCCAGTGCTGAGTACAGAGGAAAAATTACTGCCCAGTTCTGCTGGCCACACTATTGCTGATACAGGCCAGGATGCCATTGGCCTTCCTGGCCACTTGGACTCACTTCTGACTCCRGTTCCATGTGGTTTTCTGATGGGCAACTTTCCAGTCACTCTGCCCAAAGCCTGTAGCGCTGCATAGGGTTGTTTTGACCGAGTGCAGGATCCAGCACTTATCCCTATTGAAGCAAGTATTGCCTTTTAACACTGTTAAAATTATTTTAATTAAATGGAATACAACCCTCCCCAAAGATCTACACATTGGTTCTTTAAAACACAGGGGTATGCTGGAAAGTTTTACTATTTTTTATTGAAATAGTAATATGGAGCCTGTTGCATTCTCTCTCACAGGATATGGTTAGTTTCCCATTCGGCCTCTAACCCTCTCAGTCTCATTATTACACTGCATTTGATTCCATAAGCAACAGCTACAGCTGTTCATTTTATGCTCCAGGTATTCCTCCCAGCAGCTAGGGCCTACAAAATAAGTGCAAAGGCCTTCCCTTGAGCATGAACACACTGAACTGGACTCACAGCTCAGTGGAATGAAAGAGGACTTTGGCACTTTTTCAGGATTTTAACAGATATTGGCCATGGCTGACCTAGAAGGCGTGGTAGGACCAAGACAGGGAGAGGCACTCTGCTCCCCAACTCCTCTCTCCCTTCTTACTGTAGTTCTTTCCTCAAAACACACTGCTGGACTTGTGTGACTCAAATATTTTGGTGTCCTAATAGTATAAAAACAATTGTTTTGATGCCATTTTTTTCTTCCAGTCTGAATGGAGCAATGCAAAAGGAAACTCAGGAAAGGGGATCCATAAAAAGATGATGAGCCATTGCCAAATGTGAACTGTCCTGCTCTCAGTTACAGTAGGATCCCTTTATGCCATCCTGCATGTAGAGTGAATACACTCGTGCAGAGAAAAGAAATTTCGTGGGAACAGACTTCAGGTGATTGCTCCTTATATTTTCACTAGAGCCTGGTTAAATCACATTTTATAACAGCCCAGACTCTTATATGTCTGTTCAGATAGGTACCATGTTTT
This sequence comes from Parotia lawesii, assembly GCA_003713295.1. NCBI lineage: Eukaryota > Metazoa > Chordata > Aves > Passeriformes > Paradisaeidae > Parotia > Parotia lawesii. Next base: position 128,167 of record RAHM01000001.1, on the reverse strand, counting down.
AAATGACTAGGATCTTACCCTCTCACCTCTTAACTAGTTCAAGGGCAAAAAAGCCATATCTTTTAAAAGTCGTTTCTCACTGTAAGGGCTCTGTGCCTGGTCGTCACAGAACTCTGGAGTAAGATGCTGCATGATACAAATCTAGATGAAGAAATATATGGGCAGCAGGATAGAGGAATCAAATGCATTGCAAGAACAATGTGGATAAATGCTATTTCTACAGAAAATGTAGCAGGTGAATTTGCCTTAATTAATGATAAATTAATTAACTACTGAGGATTGAGCTAACATTAGTTGCAAAGTTCCTAAGCATACAATATTTTTTKGGGGGGGAACAAAAAAAGCACTTAAAATTCAGTACTTGTTCTGCTGTTAGAATGATGAAAGACTGTAAAATACAAGCATCCAGACTTTAGGATGCCTGTAGGTACTGTTGTGATTTGAACACTCTGGTGCTAAGTGTATCAAAACCCCATGGAGCTCTATAATGATTCTACGTAGTCCATGTCTAGTATCTGTAGTACTTGGCAAATTTAGCACTGGCATATTCCTAGTATGCAGACTGAGGTTTCAAATTACTGACGATGCCTTCTGCTTCTTTAAATGTGGTATTAAAAGTACCTTAGAAGTCTGAGCAATATCACYCTTTTTTAGGTTTGTCCATTCATCGTAATATTGTGCCAAGGTTTCTTAGGTAAACTTGATTGACAGACACCCATCTTTATCCTCTGCATGGCTGGAGGTCAGCACTGGTGGAAGGTAATGCTTTTTTAATTAGCTGCTAGGGTATTATATTTCCTTTGTGTGGATTGCATGTTGCATTCCTGTGAGTCACTATCTGAAGAGATGGTCTTTGCATTCACTGCTAAGCATAACACAGACAAGTGGAGAAGATTTGTAAAAGATTCATATCAAAGATGTTTATAAAAAGTCTTGGATCTAGGCAACCTCCAGGTTTTCCAGCAGTCACTGTAAGAAAAGAAAAGCAGTAGAATTAAAATGATGATAGAACCAAATCCAAAGACACTCTTTGCAGTCTGCACTGGGAATCACAAAGCCAAAATACTGGCTATAAATTGTGGATGTCATCTCAAGTCCTTCACAGATATGACTTCTCAGTTAGAATCAAAAGGATCAAAAAATTTCTGTGCAGACAGGGACAAGAAATCGTCTGTTCAAGATGACAGCAATCTGTAGATTACCTCTATAATTGGATTTATGTTTACCTAAAATCACCCTGTGGAAAAATAGATTGTGGCAAGAACTATAAAAATTTCCAGCAATCCTCTAATAATGTACATGTATTTGTTTGAGGAAAACAGAGTAAATGTGAACATGTGAATATTTATACAAGACTGTTTTTAATAAGCTTAGAGTAGACTAGAGGTGAAGGGAAATTGAAGAAGAAATGAAAAGACAGGGTTTCCATGCAGATTCCACACAGGTGGGCAACACGTTCTAGTGTTAAATTTATCTAGAGTCATTTGTCATCATGCAAACTAAAAATATGCAAAGTTCTGCTACCAGAACTAAGCTAGGCCCATGACAAAGATTCTTGTGAGACTCCAAAACTCGGGGACTTCCTTAGTAGTAGCCAGTCCACCACAGTTTAAGGAGCAGTAGCAGCTCACTGGGGGCATCCAGTATTGAGAACACTCTTCAAAATGGGGTTCACAAGAACCAGTTTACTTAATATATGAATGAATGCAACAGCAACATTTTTGCAAAAATGTCCCCTTTCTTTTCTGGTTGGAACTTCCACCTATAAAATATTATCATAACTAAGTACTTGCTCCTGGAACTAATTCAGTAAAGCTCTCTCTCAGGCAGGGACTCATTTACACTTAGATTATCCCTGCAATTCAGAAAAAGTGGAACAAAATGAGACCATACATTCCGTGCACATAAACAGTGAGATCTGGCCTCAGTCCAGGTGGTGTTATATCCCATATCATGTAGAAGTACGTGCATATGTTAGGTGCAAACATTCATAAATATCCTTCAGTCTTCCCTTCTATAAGCTGACTCTCTAAGTGTTTTCACTTAAACTGGGGAATTGCTACTCAGAATAACACTTCCAAAGGTAATGTCCCAGTGAGAGGCAGAGGCTTAGGCTGATGATAAATCTTGCTTACACACAAATTGGTCTGTATGGACAGGAAAGGGCATTGCAGACAGGACTGGAAACACTCTGAACTCTAGCTAGGTCCAGGTGGTCTCAGCCAACTTAGTAGCTACCTTGCAGAAGACTAAACAAAAACGTGTAGCAATGTCTGGCATAATCAAATAATGATGCAAACAGGTTATTTTGAATCAAGGCTCCAAGGCTTTCAGATAAGTTTGTAAATTGCTCTGTCTGTTTCTCTGAGCATATTCTGTGTGAATAATGTCGTGTGTTACGTGTCATGTGGGAAGACAAACTTCTGTAAAATATTACAAAATTTTATCTGAAGCCGAATCTGTTGTCTCTCACATTTTCCTCTTTTTACACACGTACACAGATTCTACTAGTAATCCTTATTAGTAGAATCTATGTGCAAAATTCAGGGTAAACTTCACTTTTGTGTGTGTATATGATGATGGGAGAGGAAGATACAAGAGGGGGAAATAATATCTATGGGTGATTGCCTTATTTTTTAATAATATGGTGATCGTGACTTTCAAAACAAGAATTTATTACTTATGAAAAAGAAAGAAATTAATAGAACTGTTACTTAGTCTTCTATTTATTTTTAAGAAGATGTTTTAGAAATTTTAATTTATTTTTTATGGTTTCAGAAGTTTACTTCATTGATTTTCCTGCTACTTACCTTTCTAACCTGTCTGCTTTTGTACAGTATGATGACAAGTAATATCTGTCATAGCAGTGGGCACTGATTTCTGGATCTTTGATTACCCTCAGTGTGTGTGTACAGTGTGCAAGACATGGTGTTTTAAATATATAATACACTTTTTGTTTGAAGATGAACATAGACTCCAAGACCGAAGGCAGTATGTCAGTGATAGGGCACTGGATTTTTTCTACGTTTTCTTTCTGTAGTAATTCTAATTTGTGAGAGGAGAAAAAGAAAAGTTGTGTTTACTTTTCCATCACATTTAATTGGCTTGTGTAAACAGTAGGAATCTCACTCAAGACTTATAAACAAATACACCATTATGTTCCTCATTAGTTTGAGGAATACCTGGGTAAGTGGTAGCTGTCAGATATACAATAAGTGCCCCCCTCCTTTTTTGCTTATGTAATAATCCCAGCATTCAAAAGACTAATCACTACACACTGATCTACAAAGCATCTTATTTCCTTGTCAAATTTCTCTGCTGAGCTTAGCCATGCTTGTCAACTTCCCAGATCCCCCTTTCAATAAGTGGTTTATTCTCAGCATCTTGCCAAAATGCATTCCTAGGAGTAAACCATGGAAGAATGAAGTTCTAATTTCTTTGTCTCAGTCAAGAAGAGGCTTCTACCCACGCTCATGGGAAAGGTCAGAGGCAATTTTGCTTGCAGGTTCCCTTGAAAGAAGCAAGCATATGCAGCACATTGGGGCCCTTTGTCTATAAACACAGGTGAACACCAAAAGGAGAGGAGGAGAGGAGAGGAGAGGAGAGGAGAGGAGAGGAGAGGAGAGGAGAGGAGAGGAGAATAAAATTAAGAAGAGGAAAAGGAAAAGGAATAGAAAAAAAGAAGAAAAAAAACGGAAAAAAAGGAACAGATGAGAAAAAGAAATGGAAGAAAAGGAAAAAGAAAAAAGGAAAAAGGAAAAAAGAAAAAAGGAAAAAAGGAAAAAGGAAAAGGGGAAAAGGAAAAAACAAAAAGGGAAAAAGGAAAAAACAAAAAGGAAAAAGTTTAAAAGGAAATGGAAAATGAGTGACGAAATTGATCAAGGAACTACATGATCTTCTATGTTAGCTCAGATGTCAGCTATAGTTCCTAGGTAGTGCTAAACTGAATTTCAAAGATAGAAACTGCCCTGTCCTCTAACCCTTAGCTTTTCTGGTGCTTTTCAAGCCAAAGTTGAACCTCCCCTGTCTTCCTTGGGCAGGGAACCACGGTGAACACTGATGTGCCCAGCTCACACCCAACACAGTGCAGAAGGCCGGGCAGCTACACATAAATGATCACGATTTACCTATTCTTTGGATACATGTGGCTTGCAGGTTCTGATGCAGCAAGAAGCACCATGCCCCAGGTCTGTACTCATCAGCAAGTTTAAACAAATCTACATTGTATTGAATGAGTACATCCCTATGGAGCAAGTGCTGAAAATGAGCATTTACTGACTTTCTAAGCATTGACTAAGTGAATTAGGGACGGATTGTTAGATCCACTAACGAGAATCTGACTTGTCCTTTCTTGTAAAGACTAGTAAACTTACTGATTTCACATTTTTGCCTATTCTTTTCTGATATTTCATTCATAATAAACCACTCATTTATTATACGTTCGTATACGCAGTAAATGACCCTGTAAAGAGAACAGCAATCAGACGGAAAAGCTATAGCATTTCAATATTGTTTCACCTCCTGCTTGATGTCTCTTGTGGGTTTCACACAGTAAGCTCTGCATCAGTTGAACAACCTGAAGCACAGCCCTTAGCAGGGTAAGTCTAAGACACCATCCTTCCCCATGAATACACCTGTGGTAGCTCCCAAGCCCATACTTTTCAGTCACATTGAGGGAAAAACAATGCAGGATTTGCCAACCCTGACATAAATAATATTATTTTCTCCAGGTGACAGATACAAAAGACAAAGCATGTTGCACTGATGTATTTTTCTTTGTTCTCTAAGTTTGACTTTCACCCTAATTTTTTGTACTAAATTCCTAAGCAGGTCCTGTATATTAGCTCACTGTATCAGAAACTATATTACTAATTTTCTCCACTGACAATAAATCAACCATTCTCTGCTTTAAACCTACCAAAGGAAAGGGAACTGTTTTCAATAAACCAAATAAACCTGGATTAGATTGGATCAGAACTTTGCTGTTTTACTCAGCATGATTTAAAATTATGTTCACTGTATAACCAGTGACCTACTTAGAAAATTAAGATGACAGGATTTTATAATCAGAGATTTGTGGTTTTCTATATAAAAATTACTCTCACATCTTGACATTTTATTTTTCAGTAGGATGAGTCTAGCTCTATGGAGATCACGGTAAAAAAACCAGGTTAATTCACAGTGTTTAGACTATGTATGTGTGGATAGTGCTTCTGGCTGCCAATCCAATTTAAAAGGAGGAGACAAGATACAAAGGCTGCTTTACTGTTGTYGAGGTTGGACAAAAGAGCAGTACAGAGACAGAACAGCTCCTTCACAGCTAAAGACCATTCTCAATTCTCCCTCTCTCTTATTCTTATCTCCCTCTCAGGTTACTGCATTTTCTGTTCCCCTCATGCCATTGCAGTAGTGCTGAGGACAAGTGAGATAATACTTGGCCCAAATCCAGGCAATCATTTTGGAGTAATTAGTTTAGGTACTGCACACCCAGCCCATGCTTTTTTTTTTTTTTCAGGTAGGTATCAAGTTGCTCACATTACCTGATTACCTGCCTGCATGTGGATGGCCAGCCCCAAGGCGCAGGTAAAGCTCGTCCCCAGGTAGCAAGTGAGGGTTTAATTGAATGTATCAGTTTGTTGTGGGAAATTTGGCTCTGCTGCAATGACTTATTTTTCCTCATGCGGCTGCGTGCAATCTCCCTTTTGCAGTTCAGCCTTCTTGGCACTTTTAGCCCCAGAGCATTGTCTATGTTGTGATGGCCTTGGAGCTGCTGATAATTCTGACGTTGCTTTTTTTGTTCCTCTATTTATTTGGAGATCTRGGAAAGAGCAGTGTGCATTTTTAACGCTGAGCAATTTTTCACCCTGAGAAACTCTGGGCACAAGCAGCTGGGTGTGCACTTTTCAGGTGGATGCTAGGCTTTTTAAAGGTACACAAACTGCACATCCCCTGTCTTCCCACTGATTGCATAGAAATTCAGCAGTTGTGTGTCAGAAACACATTTAGTTCTGTCTTGGGGTGACTCTTATCATGTGTATCCGCTATCAAGCTCTATGCCCAAAAAATAATTTTGTGCCTTTTCTGTGCCTTTAAACTGAGCTTGAGGAAAAACAAAAACAAACAAACTTTTCAAAGCAGTTTCTCAAGGACAGAGATACACTCCTCTGCGTTCTCTGGCTGTGGGTAGCACGGAGGGAGCACCCTGCTTGCTTTCTTCAGCCAGCTGGTTTTTTTTCTTTTCTCCTTCTCGGCGTGAGACGGAGAGCTGAACTTTGTTTCCTGGGACTTTGGGGTTTTTTCCCTTCTTCTCTTCTGGACTGTTTCAACAACATCAGAACACATTGGGAGAATTTCCTCCCCAAGGCCCAGGGGGTGGGCCCTCGCCGACCCAGCTCCGAGGAGGACAGAGACCACACCTACAGAAGGACTCTGAAATCTTCCCAGGTTTCTCTCTATATTGAGAGATTTCATTTCATTATTTAGCATCATTATCCTTTCCCTGTGTGTTTGTTAAAATAAATCATTTTTATCTCTTTCACTTTCCTTTGAGGAAAAATTTCCTTTTTCCCTGATCCTGGYGGGGGGAAGGGTGGTTGTAACCTGGTTTTCTCTCAGGGGATCTATTACTAGATTTTGGCCACACCGGCACAAGTTCTCACACGGGAAATACTGGATAGAGACAGAGGATGACTGGCATTGGCATGCACTGTATGCTGATGGCTTCCTTGCTCGGGCAACATTTTTGCACCTTTTATTCTTTTCCTGCCCCGTCCAGTGATTCCTGATCAACACTTTGCCATGCCTCCCCATGCACCCCTCTAGCCCAAGGTCCCTCTGACCCAAACTCCTTTCCTGAGTGTACCTTGAGCAGCAGTAATGTCTTGCCCATGACTCTTTGGCGACGTGCCTGCTCCCTGACCATGGGGACCCTTCAAAGGGCAGGAAGGAGCTATGTCTCCACCTTGTCCTCGCCTCACCTCTCTGCTACAAACGTGAACGAGGGTGCAGCTTTATGCCAGCTGTGCAGGTAGCCTKGGGCTATGGATATATTTCCACCAGGAATTGGTGCGAGGCTGCTAACAGCTTCACAAAGACAAGAAAAGAGCTAAAGAGCTGTTGGATGCTAAAGGCTTCCAGCCAATACTAGCCTGGATCAGATACATTTTGGCAGCCTTGAGGTGCATGGTTCCAATTTCCCATTACCAATTCCCCTGAGCTGCTCAGTCTCCCATGGTGAAAACTCTAATTTAAGAGAGATCCTGTAGGCTGCCTTGTTCTTTTCCTCTTTGCTTTGTTTCCAATTTTTAGCAGCAAGTCCATGAAGTCTTGCAGCCAGATGCCCACTGGCTCTCAGGTGAATGTAAGCAGGCGTCCTGAGAATAGTTCAGCTCAAGACCTAAAGCTGCAGTCACTATTTATATTCCTAGAAATCAGAGAAAATAACAGTATTCTGGTCCCATTTCACCTAGCTGATTAGCTTTGCAATCAGTGCGTGAAAGAATTTGAACTCGGCAGCTACTCAGAATTCTGAATAGCATAACCCAAGCAATGGGAATAAAACAGTGGAAAGAAAATTATGTTCTTTTATACAACTGATTGCAAAGAGGAAGATCAAATAAATTTTCAGGTAGAATTTGATTAAAATGTGGGCAAAGAGATTCAAGCTGTTCTTGCAAGAAAAGGTGACTATGTGCATACAATATTGTTCAAGAGAGATGTTGATAATTCAGTGTTATTTGATTTCTTTAGAAGAAGGCCAGGTTCTGAGCTGGCATGAACAGATTGTTTCCTTCAAAGTTGGCAGAGCTGTGATGATTGCAACAGCTGAAAGTCTTGCTCTGCACTGCATCAGTGCTATTGTAATCACTGTTTTCATCCAGTAAAACTAAGTAGATCAACATGGTCACGGCTGGCTCCAAGTTTTTCAGCAGCGTATCAGAAACTGGATGTCACTCTCCTGTGCTCAAGGGTCTATGAACAGGCTCCTTCTGCCAATGGAGGCAGTAGGAGAAGAATGGCATGTTTAAGATGGAGAGATGAGGGAGCTGGGCTTCCTGCTGCCCTTGCAGCAATTGAGGCAATAAAGGGTGTGAGCCCAGGCAGCCTCTCCAAAACATCACTCCCATTACCTACAGACCAGCACCAACTGGATGAGCRCATTAACATCATAGATGTGCCTTCGTCCCATGCTGGGTTTTCTGGGCTCTCTTTATAACTGAGACAAAATGGTGAAGCAGGCTCCTGGTATTACATGCAAGGCCTCAATTTTGCTAATTTTTCTAGCAAAATAAATGTTGATGGTTTCTCTACTCCTTTGTCTCCTTTCTGAGCTCTTTCAGTTTTCTTAAAAATCCATACATATGCATTTGGTGGATGCATTTTCTGGCAGAATGTTAGAAAGGTAAAGAATGCATTTRCTTGTTTTTCAGATAATGGTGCTGTATCTGAAGCACAACTAAGGAAAATCAAGATGAGTGCATGGGCCAATGAAGAAATCTAGAAAAGCTCAAAGAAATGTCGAAGTGTGGATGACCTTGCCCTCTAACCCACTACGTGGCATGATGGCAAGTCAAATTAGTCAGAAAGGTAAGATCAGGATTTGTAGTTTAAATAAACAGAATTAGCAGTGGATAATCCAAATTTTGCCACTAATGTTAAGAAAACCAGAAATACAATATTTTTTTTTCTCACCAAAACCAGTGTTAGCCTGTGGGGAAGATATACGTCTTGACAAATAATCTGAATGCAACAAAAGTATAATCTAGACATTATTTTGGATACTTATGACATTAATATTAATGGCACATAGGTGGCATTAATAATTACAAGCAGTTTTCCAACTGCTTGTAAGGACATAGTATCATGACTGAATTTGGTTTTGCAGCAAGTTTGACAGTCCAGAACATTATATTACATATATTTTACTTTTTTGTTAACCTACTATTCAATGGAGAGATTAGAAAGGAATGTAAAAATCATCAGACAGAAGGTCTGACAAACCATTCATCTTGACACCCTGTAAAGATAATTCTCAGCCATCTAAGATGGATATTGAAGAGGTTCTAGCAGATAAACAGACTGGCAATAAAAATCTCTAGAGAAACATTGATTTCCCATCATTTCTAAAGAAACAATGGATTACAGAGAGCAACTGGTTACACAGGTGTACCATCTTCAGTACATTATTTCAATCTCACTGTTGCCCCTGAAAAGAATGAATTCTGTTATTCCACAATAAGGGAAGTCATGGACAAGTGTAGRTTTGGTCAGGAAAAAGACAAATAAAACTAAAATTTTGTATTTTAAAACCAGACACAAAAATACATTAGAAGTTTTCCTGTTGGCTGAAAATGTTCAGAACAAATTTGAAAGAGAAAAGAACTGTGAATAGACAGACACACTCTGAGGCACCATTAATCACTGATATCTTCATGATGGGTTGGACTGCAGCTGCACTTTATACCTGGAGAGGAGATATGTTGTGCAGTATTAGGAGCTGTATGGATGAAAAATTGTCACCTCGAGAGTTACACTTTCTGTGTGCTTTTCATTTGCTGGAAAAAAAGAACCTCACAGTTACTTGCTTATGGTCTATATTTTGAAAATGGGATGGGGAAGGACCGCCTGTCACCTCCTGCCCATTTGCTGTGTTAAAGCAAAAGCAGCAACTTCATAATGCATTATTTACTGCACTCCTGTCTCCACTCACTCATCAGCATCCACATCCCATATAGCTCATGCAGGGAGTATGAAGGGACTCCTTTTAAGCCCAATTTTAACATGTAATCTGCCCATATTTAAAAAAACAGATTTTTTTTTCATCTGAGTGAATGCAGTAGGGAGTTTTTGGCCGCTTTTCAGTTCCTGTTCAGTTTTTAAAAGTTTGGAATTAATCAGCAAACCTGGGGAAAAGCAAAATTAGGATGCTTTGGAGCTAACTCAGTCATCACTTTGACAATGAAGTGCCTGCTCTGACAGCTTCCTACGCCTTCTGTCCTAAATACTTTATCTACTGCATTTTCCTCAAGAAAGTCATCTCATTTCATCAGTCCAATATAAACATGACTCCTCTCCTCCTCCTTAGGTCAGAGGGAAGTATTTAACTTGCTGGAACTTACCAGCACTAATTACTTTATTCTTGACAACAAAAATTCTGACAGCAGAGAGAAATGGAGGAATCTTGTGAATGTTTGGAGTCATTAAATGTACACCCGGGAACCTTCATATCTACTATTACCAATTAACAAAACCCTGGCAGAGTACTGAGGAAACTTGCAACCCAATTCTGTAAAACTCATCCACGTGGGAAGGGCTGCACAGCTGAGTGGCCTCAGTGAATTTACTGCCAATACCCATGTGCATTAAAAGTTCCCTACGTGCTTAAGCACTTGCAGGAATCCTAATCTTTGCCTGTGCTGTTCGTAAGTGTCTGATATGAAGAACAGTTCTGAGACATTTCATCACTTGTCAGATTTTTGTAAATTATCCTAAGTTTTCATTATTCCAGTAGTTTCCATGTTTACATGTAGACACATCAGATAGGTCATGGTATTTGACTTTGCACTTCTTTTTTAATTAGTTTTGCTGACCAGGGACCCACTGTTGTTGAAACAGATGTTGCAGCCCAATAATAGCTCTCAGCTGCCAAGAGCAAACTGTGGAACTCAGCCCTCGCCATGCAGAACAAATGAGTGAAATAAGGGGCCCATGAGCTCCAGACAACAGGAACACTCCACAAAATGTGTGTTTACCAGCTCTATCTGAAGGCACATAAAATTTAAGAAATACTTCTCTTTCTCATCTAAAATGTAACAAATGAGGAACTATTTCTCAAAAATGCACATAACGCCACAGAATAAATGCATTCTCTTTGTTCCTTTGTCTTGCATATTTGTTTCACTATCTTAATTTGGCTTTGAGTCACAAGCAGCACAGATCAGACAGGCTCTTCTAGACCTGAGAAGATCTAGTGAAACTCAACCTGAGTTCTCAAATCAAGCTTCCAACCAGTCATGTCTGGTTCAGACAGGCACAAGAGGAAACTGTAACACTTGCTCTCTATGGCAAAAGTTAATTAGATCCCCTATGAACAAACTTCGGTTTTTCTTTAGGACTGAGTTACTCAGCCAAAGTGATGATGATCCTAAATCAAAATCCTCTCCTGTATGACAACCAGACTCCCTTTTTTTCTGTCTTACATATTAAGTTATTACTGCCCAGCCCAGTGTTTCTCTGTAACCTGCCTAAGTCTTTTATGCTATGTCTTTCACCTAAGAGTTATTGACTACTATTAACCCCTCTTCTGTATAACTCATTTCGTAACATTAATAAAAATATTACATAGATCAGGCACAGTGTTGATATCTGGACATGTCTTTTTACCTATTTGTCTTTCAATAAGATCATTACTATCTTTCTTAGTTTGAATGGCTGAACGGTATATTAATTTATTCTTAGACACCTTGGTATTGTAGAAATAGTGCATTTCTGTAAAGATTTCTAACCCATCTGCAAAAGTACGACTGTCAGTAGGCATGGCTATTTAACAACAGGAGAAAGCAGTCTTGAAAAGCAATGATGCTCATGCAGTGCTGGTGGATAGAAAATTAGGCAACAGCTTATGGTATAACATAGTGTAAAATTCCAAAACAAACCAAGAACCTGTAATTCACATGGTTACAAAAATCACATCCACACAAAGTCTTGGGTATGGTTACTGTAAGGTTCGACTCAGGAAACTGTTCATTTTTTTGTTATTTTAATTTATTTTGAATGTCACTCTAATTCATCCCAAATTTTTTTCTGGGTTCTCAACATTACTATTTAAAACTATCAGAAATATTTAAAGCAGATAAACATCAGGGTGAAGAAAGGCCACCCAACACAGACCCAGCTAAAGGCACGAAGGGATAAATCCATCTTCCCATCATCTCTTCCCACCTCATCCTTGTGCCCATGTAACCGCACCATGAATGGCTGCTTACAAAGGATTTAGGAAGACCAGAAGCCTACCCTGGCTCACACAAAGACCACCCAGTCTCAGACCAGCATGAAGGGAGCACCTGCCAAAGGACAGCCAAAGAAACCATTCATGGGGACACCTTTCTCTGCCAGGGTGTCCTTGGTGCTCCGCAGCAACAGGAACGAGCTAATGGGAACTCAACTGAATGAGGAGTCTGCTGTTTTCTCACATCCTCTGTAGCTGAAACACAGTGGCAGTAATATTTGTATATCCACTAGATCGGTGAGATCCTGATTTTAATGGGCATTTGCGGGCACTGTGAAGACAATATGAAAAGAGAAGGATTTACAACAGATACTGACTCAGGAACCTTTCTCTAACACATATACAATATACAATTCTGTCTAGTAAAGCAAGTACCTCGTAGATTAAAAAGCTTGTTCAGTCCTGGTCTGGACAAAGAACAGCAGACCATGGAAGCYGCAGCCTTTCTGCTCTTCCTGACAAACACAGTTTTCCCTGCTCACAGTGAATGAGAATGCTGCTCCAAAGATAATTTCCCAACCTCACTGTTTTGATCATGTTACAGTCGCCTCTCTTTGCCTCTCTGCCACATCAAACATAAGCTAGCAGACTTCATTTCACAGCCCACTCTTGTCTTGGAGTCAGCACCGAGAACTCAACTCTCCCCTAATCTCTCTGTTTTGAATTTTTTCATTTGTAAGCAACCACATCTGTGTGACACCTGACGTTGGGAAGAGTTTACTGTAAACATCCACAAAGTCAGCTGTTTTTCAGACCTTTTTGTGAAACTCCTTTGCCCTTGTGCTTATGGCAGAAACCAGTGAGTCTTCTGATGGTCTGAGACTTCTGCTCATCTGTCTGACAGACCCTGCCTCCACTTGTACTCCCTCTGCAGTGCCTTTATCCTGTGGTTCTTAGACTTGATAAAACAGTCTTACACTGGTGACAAAGCCAACCAAGGGTGCTCCTGCTTTACCCCAGACTTAAGCAGGAATGAGCTCCAGATCAGTCAAACAATGTAGTTTCCCACTTGTAGTAGCTTCCCAGGCAGTAGGAGCCCGCGACTCCCTACAAGCCGGATCTCTTTCAGGTAGCCCTATCTGTAGTTCCCAAAGCATGATGCATTCCCTTGAGAGGGCAATGGCATTTAGACAACTTTTTGAGACACTGGCATGGAAACAATCCCCACTCCATATTGTAGAATGGAAAGCTTTGAAATGGACTGTGGAACTTTCCACTCACGCAACAATTTTTTCCACTGTTCTACAAAAAGAAGCAAACTCATTTTGCTTGGGAAAGACTGCATACACACATCCCCCAAAAGAGTGAGAAGAAGAAAGAAAAAGGAAGGAAGAAAGGAAGAAGGTGGGAGAGAGGGAAGGAGGTAAAGAAAGAAAAAGAGAAATTCAGGGTATCTTGCATATATCTGAATGTCAGGAAAGCATCTGGGTCATGTCTATAGCAGAGAGAATAAGGATCACATTCCCAGAGACACAGAAACGTTACTCTTAGGACAGAAAGTATGATTCATTTTTCTGTCCTAAAAGGAAAGGTATCATTTGGCTTCCCTGCCAGCAAAGTGGACAAACTGTATTGCAGACATGTAGGTAGAAAAACAGTTTTCTTCTCCACTTTTATTTTGCTGATGGTTGCTGAGCATGTGTGGGGATGGCTCCTGGAGCATCCCAGCAGATTGGCTGCAGGCTCCTGGAGTGGGCAAGCACAGAGGGATCATCGTTGCGTGCCAAGGTCGAGTGCTGGACTGTCATGCAGAGTAGTTTAACACTGTAATCTTAGTCTACCAATAATTGGCCTACTGCTGGGCAAGTCTGACACAGATACCTGCCTCTGCAGGCACATTTCTTCAGTTTAAAAAGTGGTAAAGGATGTCAAAGGGAACATAATGCAGYAAGATGGGAATGGGAATCAGTGTAAAATATGAGGGCAATACATACTTGCTCATTTTTGCTTTTCTCTTTCTAACACACAGAGCTGCAGCAACTTTTAAAGGTATGTAACTTGTTTCTGCATATGTGCACTTTTAAGTGCAATATATGCTCTTTACATGCATGTGTTGAGCAGTTAACTTAAAAATCCATGCATTCTCATGTGTCTTGCCTATTAAAAGTGGTTTAGAGATGAACTGAGCTTTCCTGCTTTAAGACAGTAAGAAACCGAAGGCAATTACGAAGAATTCTCCTTTRTTGGCAAACTATTGCCTTAATGTCTTCCTTGAGGCTTTTGTTTTTTGGAGGGTCTTTTTTTTTCCTTCTTGTGGAGCATCTGGAGGAGGTCAGCTCTGAAGGCAGATTTCAGCTCGGAGAGTAGTGCAAGGCTGCTCTGGGAAGGCAGTCTCCCTGTTCCTCAGAGAATTGCCCACATTCTTCTCTGCTACAGCTAGGTGTGCAGTCAGGCATTTTTATCATTCTTCCCTAGCACTGTATTACAGAACTTCTGCATTTTTATATTTTGAAATCTATCCTGTTTCCCTGGTGCTGTTCCATTCCCGGTTGCTGGCGTCCATGAACACATGTAATAAAACCCAGGAGATATTTTCAAGGACACTTGTTTTTCTTCCCCGAACTGCACTCTCGCAATTATAAAACCTTCCTTTTCCCTCCTGGCTCTGCCATGATTTCACAATACATAAGGAAAACAGTGATATAAAAGCATCTTTTCATTCCAGCATTTTCTCTGCCCTGCATGCCATGGCCAGCCAGAACAAAAGCCAGAATTTTGAGTTTTTCCACCAGAAGCAAACTCCAAGATCACTCTAAATTGAAGAGAGGGACTGAGCAGGAAGAAAGGCAGCATTTCAACCGGAGGTGAAATCCCTCAGTTAGGTTAGAGGGGCATTTTCTTCAGGAATTTTGGTGAAGGTTATCTTGTAGGCATAATGATAAGGAAATTAAACAGATCATCAAGAATAAGATGGCAAAGGGTCCTGCACTTGGATCCCAACAATCCTAAGCAGAGCTATAGACTGGAGCAGAATGGCTGGAAGGTGGTCCAGTGGAAAAAGACCTGGGGGTGCTGGTTGACAGTGGCTGAACATGAGCCAACTGTGTGCCTAGGAGGACAAGAAGGCCAATGGCATCCCGGCCCATATCAGCAATAGTGTGGCCAGCAGGACCAGGGCAGTGATTGTCCCCCTGTACTCGGCACTGCTGAGGCCACTCCTCAAGTGCTGTGTCCAGTTCTGGGCCCCTCACTACAAGGAAGACATGGAGGTGCTGGAGCATGCCCAGAGAATGACAATGAAGCCTGGTGAAGGATCTAGAGAGTAAGTCTTATAAGCAGAATCTGAGGGAGCTGGGCTTGTTTAGCCTGGAGAAAAGGAGGCTCAGGGGAGACCTTWTTGCTCTCTACAACTGCCTGAAAGGAGGCTGTAGCCAGGTGGGAGTTGGCCTCTTCTCCCGGGTAACAAGTGATGGGATGAGAGAAAATGACCTCAAGTTGCACCAGGGGAGGTTCAGGTTGGACAGGTTGGACATCAGGAACAATTGCTTCACTAAAAGGGTGATTAAGCATTGAAACAGGCTGTCCAGAGAGGTGGTGGAGTCATCATCCCTGGAAGTGTTCAAGGAGGACTGGACGTGATGTGGTTTAGTTGAGATGGTGGTGGTTGTGCTCAGTGATCTTGGAGGTCTTTTCCAGCCTTAAAGATTCTATGATTCTATGCTATTCAAAGAAAATTCTACAGGATTTTCACCCACACCCACCCTCCCCCCTCCAGTGCCCATCAAGGAAATGTTTTTATAAATCAACTATTTTTTCTTATTAGAAGTGACTTGATCTATAGAACATGTAGGCCCGGGGCAATGCAGAGTTATGTGAAAGTTGGTATTAGAAAGCAAGGGAAAAGAGATAATTAAAAGCAAGATGAGGGAAGTAGATAGGATGCCAACTGCTTGTGTGGCATGCCCGGTGGAAGCCAATGGGTCTTTCAACATTTATCTAAACYGTTTTTATTGGATTTTTGAATAAAATTAAACAAGCCATGTTTTGTTTTGGGGAAGGCACACTGAACTCACTGTCTCCATCATACCAGCAGAATTAATCGTAATTAAAATTTAAACATGAGAGATGGTCTCATATCAATTCTTGGAGAAACGACGCGCAGTTTTCCCTTCTGAAAATGGAAGTGTCGTACCCACGTATATAGATAAATRTCTGTTGCACAGAAACACAATGCCACAAAGGTGCTTCCTTTTTCTCTTCTACAGATCTCCTACCACAGCCTGTCCAGCAGAACCACAGCCGTCACCTTGCATTTTGGTTGTGCCGTTGTGCCCACAGAGGGAGAGCCATGCTCAGGTATCGCCATGCACAGGCACACCATGTGGGGAATAATGCCATTAATTAATAATGCCATCCAGGAAAGAGCTCAGAATAAAATACTATGAGTTCCAAACCTCACCCAAGAGGAGGTTTCAGTGTGCTGTCTGCTGCCCTGGGCTGCCCTCTGAAGGCTGAAGCTAAATCCACAGCCCTGGATGAAAACCTTTGGTCTGGCCCTGAGCACATTACTTGGAATGAAATGCCAAAGTTTTGCTGCTGGGGAACACTGGACTAACGAAACAAAGAGAGCATCATTTGCAAAGGTTTTCAAGAAAAAAAAATAGCCTGAGGGGGGCTGTATGTGGGGCAGCTGCTCCCTGCCCCTACGTTAACAAAAACCCTGTGACTCCTAAGAGAACTGAAATATCAAAACCTGTTTGTCTGACATACACTTTTTAAAAAGTGATTGCAGAGATTGTGAAAACAGGGGTTCCTTTATAGAAAATGTTGGCACTTTATTAGTAAGCTAAGGTGTGCAATTCTGCTTTTCGTCTGCTTGAGGCTAAGACAAGTTGGCACTTTATAAGAAAATCTGACCCGTATTGCCCTGACGCTGTCCTTYGCTATGACTGCACTGCAGAGGAACAACAATTGTCCACCCTGCAGCAGGTACAGGCCTCTTTGTCCCTACCTACCTGAACCCATCTATAGCGAGGCTTTGTATACACYTACTGTGTTTACTCATCATGTTCATTCATAGTTCCTTCCATTCATGTTTCTCCTTATTCACATTTGAAAAAATAAACCATTTCAGCAACGGTTTGCTCGTCGTGAAGAGGGAAAACAAAAGCACATATGTTTCAGTAGATGTCACACAGRCTTATCCCCAGCCCACATTGCTGACCAGCTATTCTACACTATTAGAAACATGATTGAAACCATTAGTCCAATTTTGATGAACTCCATGTGCAACTTGAGTTTTTTTCTCCTAGAAAAAAAGTCTATCTTATAATCGTACACAACATAATTGAGATAAATCCCAGTTTGAGCCATTTCTCAAATTTTTGGTTTAAGAGAATCCTTTCTTAAAAGACATTTGTGAAAAATAAACACAATTACATATACATTATTGGTTCTGCTTATTGCTTCCAGTAGACGTTAGGAAATGTGTGTGCATGTGTGTTCATTTATGCAGTGATGCTCACAGCTACAGTGAATTATGGCAAGTTACAGCCTCGAGTGTACTCTGAACCCAACTGCTTTCTCAGCCTGATTTCCTAAGGATGTGAGTCTTATATCAACATGAGATACTTCAGTAACTTCTGAACCCTTTGGCCTACTTCAGCTAAATTTGACAAAGGTGATAGAGATCTCAAAGGTAGCAAAGCTCCCACTGGTGTGGGAAAACAGGTGGCAGGCTAAAAGGAAAACCTATTAATACCCTCATCCTGGGTATGCTGAAGCATGACCATGCTCCATATTAGACTTCAGAGCATCCACGAGGGAGCCCAGATCCTGGGTTAGGCACCCAGTCTATTGGAAAACCCACCTTGAGTTTTGCGAACTACCTGCTTTTGTTTAAAAATAAATGATCAACTAAATTCTGGTGTTCTCTGTAACAAAGCCTTTTTTTCTCTCCATTAATTTATCTGCCAAAATAAGATTTCTACAGTTTACTTGTACCTCTTTTGCACAGCATGTAGGATTAAACTAGTGCTTCTGTTTCTGCACTGTGTAGATGATACTAAGGTGCAGAGAGGTTAAATGTGCCCCCTTGAAGTTTCTAATGGTTGACACACAAACTGGACCCCAAGCCAGTGATGTGTCTTCTGCCTAGTAAAAGGATTTAAGCCTAAATGCTGTCTTCTGAACCCGTAGGGGAAAAAATAACGCTTTAGAAAAGCCTCAAATGTTTCTGGTTCGAAAAAAAGTCTCCTATTAACTTTTGCCCATGTGGATGCAATTTTACTTCCTCTCCAGTCCCATCAACTCTGATAGCAACCCACTACACAAAATCGAACAGTTCGAAGTAGGTTTTATCTATACTTTCAGATGAAGGGTCTAGCTACTCACTGGTCTACACTACTGGTGAGCTAAACCCTCTTGTTTTAACCCTAAAAAACACTACAGTCTATGATGCTCTCTGGGGCTGACAGGTCCTTCCCCACCTTGATTTCAAGGCAAGGGAAATTTGATCAGAGGAACAATATTGCAGCTGGTGTGTAGGAAACACAAACTAGGATCCTGTATTTTCTCTGCCCACTGTTTTTTGTGGACTAATGTGGGGTACTAATACTCCTATCAACAAAGGGGTGTGTCATAAACAGCAGTTACAAGTCATGGAAMCTATATGACAACATAAAGCCTAGTGGAGTTAAAGGTAGGACTTTTTCATGGGGTATGGACTTTGATCTGAATGTTTAAATGCAACAAGCTTGAATTTCTCTGTTTTCAGTAGGATATTCTATTTTGCCTCTTCTGT
The DNA here is from genome assembly GCA_003713295.1 of Parotia lawesii. Lineage (NCBI taxonomy): Eukaryota > Metazoa > Chordata > Aves > Passeriformes > Paradisaeidae > Parotia > Parotia lawesii. The sequence continues at coordinate 109,418 of RAHM01000001.1, read as the reverse complement.
TACAGAAATGAATAACTGTTCGCAAAAGGAAACTATCTCTAGAGAGCAGAGTCTTTACTAAAAGCTGAGGAGGGAGAAATGCCTGTAACTCTCTCAGTAGCCTACAGGTATCACATTTGACATGTGAGAGCATAGATGAGTTCAGCTGCACATAAAACTTCTCCCTTAGTTAAGGTGCAATGATCATTTAGAAAGCAGCAGTCTGACCAAAGCTGTGCACTTGTCAGCTTGACTTGAAAAAATATTTTACCAGCAGAAGATAATCTGTCAGAAGATTGTTATAATTCAGTATTTAACCTATTTTTTAAATTACTATGACTTGAATTGCAGTAACTCCAACTGAGATGGGGCCCAGATGCCAGGCACTATACAAACACCTAACAAGAAACTGCAGCTGCTCTAAGTCACATACACCCTGATCCTGCAAATGTTTAGGACTGTGTTTAACTTACTACTGTCAGTATTAATGGTGTTGCTCAGAGAACTACAGGTAAAGAGAAGAGACCAAAAAGAACCAGAGATTTAGAGACTGAAGTGTTTAGGTGTCTAATTCCCAATGGTCTCAAGATRTTAAATGTGCATCTGGCCTTATATGACTTACTGACATTAACAAATTTAAACAGACTCAAAGTCAGTGCACACATTCACATCCTTGTCTTCTATATCAGTGCAAAGTTATTCCTAAAATGTGCTGTCTAAATGTCTCTGCATTAGCTTATATGGTAATTTTTTAACTGAAACACCAAAAATATCTGAATACTTGTGTGCAATTTTCTTCAGTTTCTTTCAGGACAGGGTGCAGTCATGTCCCTAAAGCCATTTGCTCAGCCCTCCATGTCCTGAGATCTGTTGGTTACTTACCAAGTGAGTGAAATGCTGTTCTGTTCTACTGTGCTTATCATTACCCGAAGGAAATACCTTCATTGCACTGAGGCTTCAGGCAGGGGAGAGGTTCTCCCTTGTTACAGCCACTGCCCATAGTAGTATTTCAAAGATCACCGTGGATTAAGACAGAGGAGATATTTCTTTCTCTTCTCTTGTTCTCATTCCCCCCTCTCCCTTCTGGTGAGGCTGCAGGCTGAAGTCCCCCTGCTAGCCACATTCTCCTCTGTTTGCTTCCTCTCTTCTCTCACTTTTTWAAAAATATAGTTTTCTTTCAAGTCCTCTACAGTTACAGTGTTTTGGCCATCAAAGTCCCCTCCCAGCCATTTTCATTTACCTTGTGACTCTGACCCTTTGTAAGGCTGAGGATTTTCAGAGTAAACYGATCCCTGAGGTCCCCAAGGATGTTATTCTCATTTATTCACTCAGCCCTTTGAATGGAGCAGCCTGGGGTTGGCAGCGGTTCAGCAGCTCTGCATTCAGAGAGCACACAATCCTTTTTCTTTCAGRGGCCTTTCAAAATAAGGCCCAAGGTTTGCCGAGGAGCTTGAAGGTCTGTCAGTCATGCAGCAAGCTACATTTCACTCCCAGCCACCACTGAAAACGAAGAGYAGAGAAGGGATGAGAGCAAGAAGCCCACAGTAAATGAAAAGGGCGATCCCTCAGGACTATGCCTTCCTTACCAGTGTGGCACACCCTGGGGACATCTGTATCCACTGCTACCGAGCCCCCCACCAACCTGGCAAAGACCCTGAGCCCCAGGACCAGGGCAGAGTATGGCCCCTACAGGACACCCCCTTTCTCCAGGTGCTCAGTGGGCTGAGAGAACACCTCCAGTGCCATCTGCGCATCCGCCGGCAGTTATTACCTCTGACAGCTGGCCCTCCTTTTCGGGAGGGAAAAGGCCCCTTCTTTGCATTTTCATTGCAAAATGTTTGGGAATGGTCCCCTGGGACTGATAAGACAGAGACGCATCTGTGAGTGTCCCAGAGGGAGGGAAGGCTAATAGGAAAAGACTCGTGGTTATGTACCACTGTACCTGCCAACTGGTGTGTCACAAACGGCTAAAATTACCAGCCGGTCAATTATCTGATTAAAGAGAGCCTTTCATTTGAGATTAAAAAGAAAAGAAGAAAAAAAAAGAAAGAGAGGGAAAAAAAAGAAAAATGAAAGAAAAAGAAAATCCTGGCTGAAAGCAATACCTATGCTGCGTTACCAAACTTAGTAGACATTGTGTTCTTTGCTTTTTGCTTTTGGCAGTGATGAACAGCAGAGTTTAAAAAAAATCGAGGAACTTGGGGAGAATAAATATTTTGCATTAATCAAACATTTTTCTACATCTCATTCCTCTAACACAGCATGTTCTCATTTATCTCCCTTTTCACAAAAAGGCCTTATATTTTAAAAGAAAGAATGACTGCTCATTTTACATATTTCCATTTTAGGTCAACTGATTAAATAAGGAACCTTCTCCAGGAAAGTTATTCAGGTTTCATTAGTTTACAGTTGCCTTGGAATCCCTTTGAATTACAGCAAGCATAAATTAACATTCTGTCAGCTAACATCAGAAGTACCTCTTTAAGGCTCCTAGACTCAACAACGGCTGCTAAGGTTTGGGAATAAATGTACGATGTGCCGGGGCTTCACCAGCTGGTTAATGACCTGCCGCAGTAGTTATAGGGCCCAAGACGAAGCTGAGGAAGATTAACTAATCTGGCCAGTCACTGGTGTGCTGGCTCGGAGTGCTGAGCAGCGTGGAGTGCGTGATTGTAAACTTTATTGTTTGACCTCTGCGGAATTAGGACCTGGGGCTTTGGGGAGGGAGAGAGAGAGGGGGCTTAATGTTTTATTAATAACGTTTCCAGCGTTTATCCTTTCCTGTTTGAGTAACTGAAAAGGTAATTTCCAAACATGGGAGTCAGCAAAGCTGAGTTTCTTTCAAAAAATGCCATTTTCTCTACACRCAAATTAAACAAATATGGTTCAAGCTGCAAATTATTCCTGCATTGCAACAGACAAAACTGGGGTCAAATGTAGTTGTTCTTTTTCATTCATGTCTGTTCACATGGTTCATCCTTCAATTGCCGATCACCGAGCTACAGATGACACCCTCCACAGAGTGCTACCTCTGCAAGCCACTAGCTCCAAAAACCCTCAAAGTTCAATAAAATCTGAAACTTTACTGGTCTCACCCATCTCCATTGCATTTGATTTCCTATCCAGGCAATGTGAAAGAGTAACAGGAATGGAGAGTGTTCATACAAGATTGGCATGGCTATGAAAAAAAATAGGTATGTTATTGTAGTTACAGTGCAGCTAAAATGAACTCCCTTTTAACACATCTTAAATCCTTTCACTTTCATGCAACTGTTTACTCTGCTACCCAACCAAGGACATAGCGACAGTATCTCTTAAGTATGAARTATTTTTATAATGAAACACTCATCTTCTGGATTTCTTCATATGAAGGGAAAAAGTATGTCTGATGTTAAACATATTTTCCTAGTTGGTTTCTACTTTGGATAGAGGAAAAGAATTGGCAGAAAATAYATTACCTTTATGGTGTTATTCAAATTGTTACAAATCCTGTCTCCTGTCTTTCCCATGATACTGACCAGTACCAGCTTGGGTGGGCATTTGTGGGGTGACCCACCTAATGGAGAAATTGCCTCCAGTTCCAGCAGTTGGCTGCACAAATGAAACTTCAAAGCATATATAAAGCTTCCAAAGTTCCTTCATTAATATTTTCTATTTGAACTGAAWGTTCCCATTAACTCTAGAAATCTGATTTCTGGGGTTTTTTTTTTAATCCTTCTAAACTATTTACATTATGTTTCAAAATCCCCATGAATTTTAAAGTAACTAAATTCAYGGCAGAGTGCGTTTAAGCCCCATTCAGTTGCTTTCTCGTGCTGGAAGGTTGAGTCTCAAATTTTAAACCCTTTGATGCCTGCACTGCTACTGGCAGACAAGTACTGTGCCCTTCATCCCTAGTGCCCAGTGTTATCTTGATGTTCTCTGCAGCCCAACTGGCTAATACAGTGGCTTAACCAAACCACAAGGACATCCACCCAACACCACAAGTGTCAAAGCCAGCGGCTGAACTGCTCTCCTGACATAGGAAGAACCTGGATTCAAATCCCGTCTCCAGATGTCAAGATCCCATTCACCTTCAGTGTTATGTTCTCTTGTGAAAGGGTTTCCCATCTGTTGCACCTCCATTCTTTCTGTAAAAGAGGAGGTGTTTTGGTGTTATTTACACAAGAAGGTTCCTTTCCATGTAAACTGAGTGGAGAAATGCACTTAGTTCCCAAGAGACCCCTGCTTGACACTTCCAGCTTGTTAGCCTAACTGGTTTTCCACTCCAAATACAGATCTTGGTGTGGTTTACTCTTTATTGCTTTACTCTACCTCTGTGCTAATCTGGGCTGCTAATCTGGACTGAGCCTCAAAGAAGACTTTGTTAGGCTGGCTATTGCCAATAATCACACTGTGAAGAACAGCAACAGGAACTTGCCAGAACACTGTCCTGCAACTGGGTAAGTTTAAAAATTATTGCTAGCAGAAGTGTAAAGTATGATATCAGTGGCCAGAGAAAATGAGAAATTGCAAGGTTTTGTTTTTCCTTTTCCTACCCAGGATGAGTATTATATTTGGGATCAGATGCAGCTCCAAACAATGAGGGACAGAAGTGCTGATATGGATGCAACTAATGCAWCTCATCTTTTCTAACTTGGGAAAAGGTGCACCACTCATCTGATTTTCACAGCTTTCCCTGTTAAGGAATGACTGTCAGAGATATGCCATTCCATATTAGTTTGACCAAAAGCATAAGGCTGTCTTGTTAGTGCATAAACACAGACAGGCTTTTCAAATCCCTACTACAGAACTTGGGGGGATTACCATATCGTACAGTGAGAAGAGTGAGTTGCAGGAGTTTAGAATCTTGGGCATTTAAGGGAAAGGTCAAGAATTGTTTGCATGGTAAAAGAAAAAAGGAAGGGAGGGACAATTTAAGATCACAGCCACACTGTGGAAAAATGAAAGGTTCTCTGTTACTGGGTAAACAAAGGGAACTGTAGAGGAGTGGGAAAGAGCACGTGAGCCCTTAAAAGAGGAACCAGAGCAAACTCAGGGAGTGAAGGGAACTGCATGCAATGGAGATGAGGAGCAGGAGCAGAGAGTTACCTAGTGTGAGAGCCAGAGATGTGCTATGGGCAGGGGCAGCTCTAGGTTAGATGAGAGGAAACTGGGGGAGTACAAGCAGCAATGAGCAGCACCTGCACATCCTTCCCCTTTCCACCTGTTACACATATAGCTAGAGCGAGGCAGGGTAATGTCACCTGGGCACTCAGAAAGAGTCACATGTTTATCCAAAAAGTGGAAAATGAGGCTGAGACAGGAAAAAGACACCCTTCCTTTCCCTGTCATGTCTACATTGAGCCCTGCTCCTCTTCTGCCTCCTTTTGATTTTTATCCAGTCTGTCYCTTTAAAAACTCAAAGAGCCCAGTCTGAAGCTGAACTGGCTGTGGGAAACTGAGATATTATAGAAACCCCTCAGTGCCAATTTATTAATGTTACTGAGCCTTGTCTACGCTCAGAATGGATATATTGCTACAAGGGAGGCCTTCATGCAGCCAGAATCAGTACTCATGGCTCTGCTGAGATGTAATCTACCACTAAATGCACTGCTTAAACAAATGTTTGCATTGTAGGGCAGGTACCCCCTGCCGGCCACTACAGCAGTCCAAAAAGCAGCACTTTCAATCCAGATACCCATGGGCAGATCTGGAAAATGATCAACTACTTGGCAGTATTTAGCCATGGTTTTCTAAAGCCAAACCTAGCCTTGCTTGTGATGTAATATGGCTGAAGGGTGACATGCCCATCTGTGTCACCATGCAGTGCCACTGCGTGCTGCAGCGTGCCCAGCCAGCTCCCACTGCCCAGCTGGTGCAGCACAGGCAGTGCCASCACCAAAGGAATGGGCACATGGTGCTGGAGGTTATTTCACAGCCTACCAAGGTGTCTTGGCTCTTTCAGCTATGACAGGGCTTCTGAAGAAGCCCAGGATGAGGAGAAAGAGGTTGTATCATTCTGTTCCTCTCAGGAATGAACAGTTGGACAAAGAATTGGCTCAGGCACAAAGTGACTACCCAGGAGCTTTGTTTTACAAATGAAAACTACTTTAAACTTCTCCAGTGGTAGTCCCTCACATCTCGGAACCATGAGCTAGTGGCAAACGCAAAACTGAAGCTCACTGAGGGAAAAAACATGTCACAGTAGCGGCCAGAAAGATTATAAGATTTAAAGAGTCTTATGCATGGAAACTTATTGTCAATTTTTCAAAGATTCCATGAAAAAGAGCAGGGTTTTATTAAAACTGGTTCTTTATAGCAAATGACCCCCTGAGTTAAGCAGAGATTGTAAGTCCACTGCAGAGATGAGCATCAATTCTGGAGATGGATATTCATGCTTACAAACTGGTGCAGGATCAGGGCCTCTTTCTTGTCTCAGTCCTCTCACACAGTGAAACTTTTGCAGTTTCTGTCCAAGAACTTTGATGTTTCCTCACTGATCTCTTGAACTTAGGACTAAAAGGGGTCATTAGATGTCTACTTGACTTCTTGACTATAGAAGACCTAAAAATTTTACTGCCTACATCTGGCTTGAACTCAGTAAAATGAATATGACTATTATACATYTTCCAGAAAGTAAAAATCTGTGGTTAATACGAAGTTGGCAAGAAACAAACTCTTCCTTCCCTTAATAGCTTCTTTCAGTGGTCAATCCCCACCTTCCTTAAAAATCCCCTCTTAATCCTACCTTCTTTTACTTTAAAACCATTGACTCTTATCCTATTACAGCAGGCCCTGTTAAGGTTATTTTTTATAATCCTACAATGTCATTATCTGCTTGTTCTCAGCTCTAGGTGTGCTTGGATGGGTACAGACACACGTAGTAGGAGGTTTGTAAGTCAAAATGTGTCTTTCCTTAGGCAAACTACTGTAATTGGAAATGGCTGACAAGCCCCTCTTTGGTCTGAAATAGAAGCAGCAATCTTTAAAATTAAATGCAAGTTGAGAACAATTATCCAGAGCACAGGAGGAGTTCAGAAGTCCTTATGCATGTGGGRAGGGCACTTTTTCATATGGTTTATTTTCTCTTAAAGATGAGAAAAATATGGAGCAAAGTAGAGTTATGTTACTGTAGCCCTCCCCAGCAGCCTTGCAAAGCCAGAGACAAGGAAAGCCTCTACCTTCGGTGCAAGCCTACATCCAGCCGGCTGTGCAGCTGGGATTTGTCATCATGTCAAACAAAACGCAACCGCACGCCTTTCCAACGCATTCCACGGGGACCTTCGTCTCTCAGTGGCACAGCCACATCCAAGCAGAGTGGTTTGCAGGGGGAATAGCTGGCAGGCTTCGCCTAGGGCACACTGCTGAAGAGCCCATGTGCCATGCTGCTACAGGCATCTCTCGTGCTGGTATAGGATTACTGTTAATATGCTTATTCTGTCTCTGTTTCTCCGACGGCAGACTCGGGATCATGACCAAAGCAATAGAGACAACACAGAAAGGGAGGGTTTGGGAGGGCTTGATGGGCAGAAGGCTGATGGGTTCAACATGGGAAAAGTCAGACTTTCAGAAGTGCTTTTGAAAATCTTGCCCACCATAGCCAATGCTGCAAATCATGTGCTCGCAAGAAGCTTGCCACATGCGTTTAAGTCCACTGCACTTAATTATTTTCAGTCATAAATATGTTTAAGATTGGTGTCACAGTAGCCAGCACCGCAGTAAGAAGATTGATCATTATGATCTTACATATCTCAGGTAAAATATCTTATGTAAAGCAAGGTAAAATCAATACCAATAATCAAACATTCACACATATAAATAGCACTTTTGTAGTCTTTATTCTGTAGTAAAAGCAAAAGGTAAATTATCATGCTAATAAAAATAAGACACGGTTAGCAGGTCTCCTTTCCTGATGAAATCAGAACTGAGAAGCTTTAATTCTCTGAGGTTCTTATTTGTTGTTGTTTCTTATTTTATTTCTCTTTTATTAACCTCCTCCAGCTGTCACAATTTATGGCAGGCTTAGAGAAAGTCAAGTGTAACTAAAGGCACTGCCAGAATTATCTCTGTTGGTCTCACTGTCAGTATGACACTTTTCACTTAATTTTTATCTGGCACAACCTGTTGGATAGACAAAGGAAATCTCTAGCACTGAAGTTCTCTGACAGGAAGTATCAAACTGCTTTTTTTTTTTCAGAAGAGACTAACAGAAACTGTAGACAAACAAAAGAGAAATATTGTCCTATTAATTTATGCTAACAGAAACCAGTTAATTTTTCACTTAGATGGATTTTATTTTGCATGAAGGAGACCAAAAATTTGTCTACTGCAAATGGACTTCTGATAGGATCTTAACCTGCTGTGACTGAAGATATTGAGAGGGTATATTATCCAAGGCAGTTTTATTGTTACAGCACAAAACACAGCTGGAAACGGCAAATGATTCCCTGTGAGCTCTGGCTGTGCAAAAGTGACTTGACCACACATGTAAAAACTTGGGACAAGCGATAATAGCAAGTAACTCTCTCACATGGGTTTTTTTTCACAGTTTTTCATTGTGTTAACCTAGCTCAGAGAGACAGTCTTAATTCCAGTATGGCTCCACAAAAGTTTCATTAGAAGGCCAAGGCAAGACTGATCTGCTGTCTGTCATAACCTCTGATAGCCTCCAAATGATAATCTTCAAAATTAGCTTCACTGCCAGGGAAGCTGTGTGTAAAATTTCCACTTTGTAAACATTTGTCCTCTGCAGATTAATATTAGAAGTGAGGCTGGATTCAAGAGCTGTCCTATTTCTCCTTTTCTTGACTATTCGGGAAACTAAAGTCTGAACTTAGAATCTGTTCTCTTGACTGAATCAAAGCCACTGAACAATACCTACTTGGGAAGTTTTGGATATGGATGAAGATTGTGGCTCAGGCTCTTTCCCCAGAAAACTGAGTGCTAGGTAATTGTGCACAAATCTCCTTTTTCTCTTATCCATTCCAGCAAAATACACTCTAACAATCAAAAGTAATGTTTTATAACTACACATTGATGAAAGGCTTACTCCTATGAACAAGTCAGGGAATATCATCAACAACATTGTTTTACTTTACAACAGATGTGTGCATTCTAGTACCATTGGATGAGTCCATAACTCTCCTGAAAAATAAGAATATTGTTCTCTAATTCTAGGCTGCACTTCTTATTACCAAGGTTTTTTCTACCTTTGAGAAGATGAAGTCAGTCCTCATAAAGTTGTGTCCTTAAATGTCCCCTACTTTACACTTCAAGGAGATGCAATGACTCCWGTTAGAGCTTTGCAGTGTAAAGCAGCCAAGATGGTGCTGTGTCCCAAACCTTACTGCACCTGTGTCAGGAGGCTACCTAGAAATTTCCAGGTGCTAGAGAGCTGCTGGTTCCCCCTTCACAGTGTCTTAACCCCTGATGAATGTTTCGCTCCCAAAGTGAGTAAGAAGAATAGCTGACTCCAGCCATGGCTCTAAACCAGATGTGATTATGTCGTGCTAAGATGTATGATGTGCAAGGTTTTAGCACAGTGTTTTGAGGGTGTTTTTACAGAAGGAGGAGGGTAGAAGCCAGGAACACGTTATAAAAAACACAATAAATAAGTGAACCACTCTCAAGCAGGGGAGGGAAAGAAATGGTCCGGTCCCTTGCAAACACACTCCTTAGTAAACAAGGCAGGATCACTCTTCTCTGTGTAGAAAGGGARCATGAAAGGGGCTGTTTCAAGTTTTTCCACTGTTAATAACAGAGACAGGAAAGATGTGACTAAAATCCTCCCAAATCCATAAGCTGCCTGAAAAAGTGGAGCTGCTAAGGGGGAATCATCACTGTCAAACACAATCCTATCAAAACAGATAGGGACAAAGCTGACGTTATCTCCTTACACACACGGGCTCTTGCACACACACATGCACATGCACACAGGCACAGGCACACATGCACAAGCACACATGCATGCACGCTCTGCCTTCCCCTCCCTCAGGAGGGAAGAAGCCAGTCTCCCAGCTGGGATGCTAAGCAGTGATGGGTGCTCAGGGCTGCCAGCAGCCCGGGGTACAATCTGTCTGTCCCCCTAAGCTGCCGTGCTGGTCTTGATCCTTAGGGGGCTGCCAGGCTCCACCTCAGAGCCAGCCTGAGCACTGATTTTTAGCATAACTAAAATTTTTTGTGTAACTTTTTAAGTGTAACTAAATTTGGTCATTTACTTCGGAAAAGAAAATCCTTTGGAATAWAATAAGCAATGCCAGCACTAAATATGAAGTATTGGTAATACGGTGACACTTACCTTAGATAACCAGCCAAAGGACTGACAGAGTTGTGCTGCTTGGTAGAAGAGTTCTCCTGCTACTCAACAGAGCTGAGTGAATAACTGAATTTTTGTTTGTCTGAACTCCTAAATAAAGCACTGCCGAAAAGGGGAGGAGAGTGAGAAAGGACGATATTTTGCTCCAAATGAAATTGATTTTTAGGAGATTCCTGCTAAACTGAAAAACTGAAAATATTTCCATTACAGTTTCRGTCTTTTGAACAGAAACAGGGCATTTGAAACAAAAGGCAGTGCTTTGGCACCATGTAGAAACATGCCTTTTTTTTTTTTTTTTTTCTGCTTAGTTGAAACTAAGGGAGCAGCCTCCATACTGAAGTATATTAGGAAAATTTATAGGTGAGGTTGGCATCCCAAGGGAAGAATATCGGTGCCCTTGTCTCCAAAGCACTCACTGTGAGCATCTCAGACTCGATTCCTGCCCTTCATTGAAGCAATGGAAACATCAGTATTTCCCTCATGTGTATAGGCGCAGTGTGGTGGAACTCTCCATAACCAAGGGAAACTGCTCTAAAAATCACCACTTTTCCAGACATTGGTACCATGAAGCTGGATACCAATGAACTTGTTCGAATAAAGCTGTTTAGCAAACTCAGATTAATAGCAGCAGAGTGACAAACACCCTGTTCTGGTTTATTGCAACAAAAGGAGAGCCTGCCCAAGGCAGCAGCATGTCCAAAGGTGTTGTGAGATGATCTCTTCAGGTGGGTACCATCAAGTAYGAACCATTGTCTGAGCTGTATTTGTTACACATCTGTTACAAGTGATACTAACTCCAGTGTGTTTAGTGCATCCTGGAAGGGCCAAGGAGTCRTTTTTGGAGGCAGCTGCTGAGGCAAGCACAGTGCGACTCACCTGGCAGTAGGCTGGTACACCCACACTCTCCTCTGCCCTTTTTCYAACCAGCCTATGCTCTCCAGGCTTCCCCTCTTTTCCATCTCCTCTGCCCCTCTCACAGTGTTAGTGTGACACGAGAAAAATATTTTAAAAAGCCGTCACAGAGTGTGAGATTTTATTTTGGTGCTTGTTTCCAGGCATCATGACTATAATACAGCAGGAAAGCAAATTAAATTTGGTTTTTGATTAGGTCTCACTGGAAGACTTACTAAGAGCACAAGTCAGTAGAATTGTTGCTTGTGCTGTGTAGAGCTTGGTCAACTAGACAGTAGAAATAGCTCATTTTAATTGGCTCCAAATGAAACGGTGGCTCCATTTTGATTATGTGGATGTAAAATATCTTCAGTATGGCACATTTGATTTTTAAATRTAGTGAATGAAAAAACAAAGTAAGATCAATACTAAAATTAATCAAGTTATTTTATTTGGACAGGAGTTAAATTCAGTGTGGAAATATTTCCCATAATACAGTAAAATATAAAAGGAGTTTTRTATAGCAACATATCTTTTATATCTATAGGCAGATATGCACAGACACATCCAAAGGATGCATATATACATATATGTATACAAATATGTATACATGCACTTTAATACAAATATAATTGCATCTACACTGGACAGCTTTGAATACAAAATCTACTTTCTAACATGGATCTCTGTTCTTGCCAATTAAAATGGGAAATCTTCTTTTGAAGAGTATCCATTTACACCCCAAGTTGCTRAGTTACAGAACAGAAGGGTACTGTTATGCATATCTTTTTTTCAGAGGCCACACCTCTTATTCAAGGACACCAGCCCATATTGGTTTAGTTTTTACCTTTGAGAGCCAGTCTTTTACTGAAGCTCTTGAAATTCTAGTCAAGAATTCTAGGGGCAATTTTGCTATTAAAAAATAAAAAAACTAAAGAAGAAATCTTTTATTCACAATCTATATTGTATATTGACTACAACCTAATTTTATCATTCCAAAATGCAACAGTAGAAAAACAGAAGTGTCTTTTTCATGTTGTTTTTTCCTACACARGCTGGCACCCTGGTTCTGCCCCACTGGTCCTGCTCTTTTCATTTCCCTAGAGCACTTCTGCAATGGTTCACTCCTAGGGAACGGTTGACCCAGTGGACTGTAGCTTTAACTCGTGCTACCTCTTCTGAGAGGAACCAGAAGTGCACTTCTACCCTGTTAGCATCTCTATTAGCCAGCCCCATAGAAGAAAAACATGACATACCTGTGGTTTTAAAAGTAAAGCTCAGCTACAGTCCTTACAGAATGGTTATGTGACCAGCCCTATAGGTTTTAGCGTCTACATCATAGAGAGCCACAACAATGTATAGGGTTCTTCCAGGTTTTGCCCCTAACCTACTGGGAATATGTCTGCACAGGTGAGGATTAGTGGATCTCACTCTGACACAGTAGCACCAACTCAGTCTGGAAGCTGCAGCAGTATGGTAGTGTGTGATTCACTGTAACTTAGCTGCTTGCATTGAAACAGCTATTTAATCTGTAGGCTAGAGGAAGCTTATTTGCCAGCTTGGAGGGAGGCAAGGTCAGCCTGGGCCGCTAAGATACAATAATAGATTGTGTGTACCAGATCCACAGTCCCTGGGTAYCTTGTAACTTCTGCTGGATCTGTGGTCCACACACAGCTGATGGCTGCACAATATCTGCAAGGGTGATGGCCACAGCATTGTATCACAAGGTGCTGCTTTAAGTCTGTGTTTCCAGCTGCTAAACAGCAGGAGAAAACTGATAAATGTGGACGAGATTTCTTTGTGCTCTATTTTCACTTGCTTTACTTGCTACAGAAGCAGTAAGTGATGAAAAGGGCAGGATGAAAAGTGATGTGTATGGTTGTGAAAGAGAGAGAAAAATACAGCTGGGCATCTCTAATGAGGTGCAGTCCAGTTTATTAAAAAAAAAAATTAAAAATTGTTGGGCTGAGCGCCCTAGAGCAACACAGACCCAGATTCTTTGCAAACAGGAACTAATTGCTAAAAGCTCTCCAGAGGATTTTTTTTCATTCCTTTCAGTTAGCATTGGCAAAGATTTAGAAATTTCATCAAGAGGTATGATCTCTTATAAGTCCTTCTTTCTTAAATCTTTTTTCCCTCTTTACTGATGTGAGAATTGGCACCAATTTAAGCAACTTCTTTCATCTCTGAACATGGACTTCCTTAAATTGGTTTAACAATTTAATCCATTTAGCTGAAGTCCAATCCAGTCAAATCCTTTCAAGAATTGCATGGAACAGACCCTCAGTGTTTTACCCAAACCACTGCTCCATCAGCAACTTCAGTCAACGAGCTCATGTTGCTCCTTCTGCTGGTAACACACCCTGACACCCTCAGCTGACTCTGGGATGACTTAGGGGGTCTTTTAAGTTGGTTTACAGTGAGAGAAAACTCAGTGTCTCAGAGGTTGGCTGTGGCTCTACAGGTATGCTGGCTTTATTTATACCTACATGAAAGCTGTTAAAACAGAGGCAATCACATGTGGCCTCCACAAAATCTCTGTAGCATAGGGCCTACACAGCACAGCAATACCACCAYTCCAAAAAGTCATCTTCCTTCAGAGCTGTCCATAAATATCATCAATATTGCAGGATTTTATTGTGGTTTTTTTCCCAATCAATTGTTCAAGTAGTAGCAAAGATGACTGTCAGCCTGGTATTTCACCTCTGTTATAAGGAAAGAAAGAGAAGGGAATTTATAGGTCTGCTAACGTTTTGCCCAGTGCGGCTGGGCAGCAGCACTCTGTGAGCTTTGCTGGGTGCTGAGGCACGTGGGAAAGCCCATTGTCACTGGCACAGCTTGGGACCAGGCTGACCCTTTGGCTCTTCCCATCTGCCCCTTCCAGCCTGCAGCCTGCAAATTACAGGCTGCTCTCCCACTGCAAAACAACAGGCTCCCATCCCCCAAACTTGTTATRTTATTTTTATGTTCATGAAAGCATTAAAGTCAGGGTAAAAGGGACAAATAGCCCAGATTTGAAGATTTTCCATCTAGACCAAAAAAATGTTGCATGGCATGTGTGTTTAGCATTAGCAGGAAAATAAATGTGCTGTTTTCAAATTTTTGCTTCAGGGTCAGCCAACATCAGTCTACCATGTAACAGCTTTGAGGGGGGAAAAAAAGCTTCTCTTAAGCATACATATGCCAGAGTAAACAGTGCCTCAAACCAGGGAAATCTAAAGCACATGCCTTATTGTCAAGTTTGGTTTAACTTGTTTTACAAATCAAAACAGCAGCTCAGTTTTTAAAACCTATTTTTAAGTCCAGTAGTGTTTTATCAAGGAGTATAAAGACCTACATTACTGTTTCAGTCCTTGTATTTTAAATCAAATATGATGTACCAATTTCTTTTCCATGAATTAATGTCTTCTCCCATTCTTACGTGCAGCTCTKCCTACCTCTTCATCATTTCTCATAAATCAGAGGATAAGATTCCCCATTTTAACTGTCCTGATACACCCTGCGCTTTGTGGGCGATCTTTCTGTAGCCACTGGGGCTTCTCGTGAAATATGTTAGTGCTCCCTGTAGGGTGAGAGCAACTGGTTCCCAATCCATGCTGGAAAAACACAAAATTTGCATGAATTTGTGTGAATAGGAGGAAGTTTGCGCTCAGAATTGACTTCTCCTTAGGAAGCAAAGCACATATCAAATGAGAAACTTCCCGCACTTAGGGTATGTGCAGACAATTCTTCTGATTAATGTGGGAGTATTTGCATGCATATCTGAGGGAAGAATTTGGCCCTTCACTGTTAAAATAAAACACTGAAGAGTATTTAAGGAGCAAAACCAAGCCTGGAATGTTTTGAAGGCATTTCCAAGAATCTCTAAGAAAGGAAAAATTCTTTGCCAAACAGAGACAAACCTCATCAAACCCTATAGCTTCCTTTCAACTTTTATTGTTTCTGTTCCCCCACAAACCAAGCCTCAGCAGGTAATTTTGCTTGCTTGACTGTGGCTGAAGTTCCACGATTATTTTATTCCAGTCTCTGCCGTGTTGAAAGGGGGTGGGTGGGGTGGTCTGTCCCCCCTTTTTCATCTACCCAAAGCTACTTGTGCCCTTGCAGATGTGAGTAATTTGTTTGGTTCTGCAGGGAGCTGGACCAGGGAATGGATCCAGACAAAAATCAGCTTTCAGTCACCCAGCCCTCCATTGTTCCTTGCTCCTCCAGCACTTCTGGATGAGCAGTAATGTGAGCACATGGAAAAGATGTGGATATGTGACCAGATGAACAGAAAAAAGGAGCTGGCATTTTCCTCACAGCCCCTCTACACAACACTGGCTGAAGCAACCATACAACTTTGGCCTAAATCTAAGGATAGTAGGTTAGTATCAGTCTCACTCAAGAACTGTTCTAAGATGAGTGGTGTTTAAACACTCTGCAGGTCTTCCTTGAATATAAACAAGGTCTTTATTTAAAAAATATATATATTTAAATATTCCATTTCTACATCTGAAGTGCCAACCACACTCACTGCTGCATGATAAATAAGGGGAAACTTAAGTGGAAAGATATTTCTATTTATTGGTGTATGTGGTGTTGGATCAGTTATGTGCAACATGGCCTAGCATATCAATTGGGAAAGACCAATTTGGTGATATCAAATTAAATTTTCTCCTTTTTTTAGTGTAAATTTTTTGCATTTGTTCATTTTATATGAGTAAAATACACATAGTTATCAGGCAGTCTACTTCACCATAATTGTGGGTTTTGATGTCGTGGTGGAGCACTGAGAAAGCATTGGATGCCACCATAGTAATAATAATTCAGTTTTAAAAAAACTCTAAATATCAAGTATTTACTATAAAATATTATCCAAAGCAAGCAAATATAGGAGATGGCCCATTTTATATGAAAATCTATTAAAACTGAAGCCAGCTCTCTAGAATATCCAAAACATTACTTAATTGACATAAGTTCAAAAGGTAAAGAGAATAAAGCTATGCTTAATGGCCAAATGTTGAAGTTCATTCAAATCTGTGAGCCATTACTAACTCCAGTAGGGCTGGTTATGTGTGAGTGACTGCTCACCAGTACCAATATGTGTCCAACAGATCCCATATCTTTCAATAAAACTGCAGCAGATGCAGTCATTCAGGTGTGAAGCTGGAGTGAGATCAAAATTTGGCTTTAGCCAGTGTGTTAGAGGGAGTGGTAACAGAAGTATTGACTGTAGCGTGCAGTTGGATACAAGGAACAAATGTAATAAAGCACATCTGATTCCTGCCCAACATCAGCCAGGCTGCTCTGAGATGGGAGGAAATGTAACTTTTTAAAAAGATCAGTGTTTGAAGTGTTTCGTCTCTCTTGGGCAGCAAGAAGGACTGATTCAGCTTCCCAGCATTCTTGTGAAAATTGCTTAAACGGCACTTGTTGGGGCCTCCCATGAAGGAACTCAGGAAGGTACATAACTCTCCAGGAGCACCCAAAAACGAGTAACCTCACCAGGAAAGTTCCGGGATTTAAACAAACGGGTCTACACAGACATGATTCTACAGGAGGGAAAGGGGAGATGGGGGACACAATTAAATAGCAGTTTGGAAGGTGTGAGCACTCAACAGGAGAGGAGATCACCACCTCCTGGGGCAGCTCTCGGCTCAGTGCTCCCGTGGCTGGCTGGTGACATCACCATCAGAGCCTTTTCTTGCTCCTGCTGATGTCCCAGACAAAGCCAGTGATGGGTGGCCATGGCCGGGAAAGGAAACCTCACCCAGCTTCTCAGGACAGTACCTGTCAGCCTGCATGAAAGATGGGGCCAAGCCCTGCCCAAGCAGCTCTGAGGTGGCCCAGCCGTCACTCCTTATCACCAGTGCTCCGCATTTGGGTGTGTTTGGATGCTCAGCCATGTTGAGCGTCTCTTGAGGACTGCCCTGGGTGTGCTTTGGCTCCCTGCAGAGGAGTGGGTGACCCTGAGCACTCACAGACAATATTCATATCCCAAAAGGAAGGTCATCCCTCATCAGTTCCTTTTTCCTTTTTTCTGCGTTTTTCCATTTCTTCTATGTTTTCCAGTTTGGATCTTGTACTTCAGTCCCAAAARCTGCACTTCCTGCCTAGAGGCACCATCCATCCCATGCATGGGTGAAACAGATGGTGGACACAGATGGTAATTTCACCCCATTATTTAGCAGCTATAAAAGGAAAAATTACCTCAGCCAATTGCCTGCATACAAATGGCCCCAGCTTACCCACGCAATTCCTTTTATTTACTAAAGATATTGGCAAAGAGCTGCTTCCCCATCCAGCAAGTCTCCATCCATCTGGATATCTGGGCTGTCCGCACACCTAGTGTTGACAGCAAGTGTCTCAATCTTTCAAGGTTTCAGGCCATTAAGGACTCCAAAGAAGTAGAAACTACTTTCAGGGCAGGCTCAGTTTTGTCTATCCAAGAACAACACAAATGAGGTGTGGATCTGATCAGCTACATACATTCCTGTCGTGATGGTGTCATATGTAAACAGCTTGTTCAAATCTACTCATTGACTGCAGTCTTCTGTCATGTTTGTGGAGGAGGCCGTGGAGAACTTGGACAAATGTCTTGCAGCAGTGCCTTGTGGAACAGGATAGCTGAGACACCAGCCCACTTGGATCCCTGTGCAGAAAGCCTTTGTTGTCAAGAGCCAACATCTCTCATTTTGCTTCAGACTCAAATTTAGTATGCAGACATTCAGCTCAGAGGAAACCTTTTAACAGCAGCTGGCCATTTTAATTATAGAAATAATATAAACAATAAATTTCTAATATTAGATACATTTCTCACAGTCCTTGTTTCTGAAAATAATGTCTTAGGACCATATCCAAGCCCCACTGAATCAGTGGAAAGTGTCCCACTGACCTCATTGTGATTGGATCAGGGCCTTAGTTTCTTAAAATAAAATTTTACAAGGTACAGGCTAATCCTATTTCACATATTTTTAGTTAAATGGCTGAGAAGGTTTTTTTCTCTCCATTAAGTTCCATAGAAAACCAAGACACAGCCACAATCTTGGCACCAAACATTCTACAMGGAATTTAAATACAAATAAGGCGTGGGGTTGAAATTGTTTTACACTTGGGCTTCAAAATGGTGGGTTCAGAGCACAGGCCCTGGGAGCAGCAGTGAGGGCCCAGGTGGCTGGCAAGGGGTGACTCACCTTCCCCTGGAAAAGCAGCAGTAAGCCAAGCACAAAGCTGCAGGCTGTGCTCCAGARTGCTTACCAAAATCCACCAATATTTCATTTGTTTAATTTTTCATATGTAGCCAAGCTCTAGGCAGCTGTAAGGAGCTAGAGCTACCAAAACACTGACAAGCTGCGCCTGTGGTATGTCCAGCCACACCAAGCCTAGAAAGCAGTAAATCACTCCCAAGAACATCTGATTTTGTGACTTTCCAGCCCATAAAGTTTCAGATAAGACTTAGATAAGTAAACGGGGGAGGCAGGAGGAAGATATCCAAACAAAAGTATCAGCCTGCTCTTTTTATTCTATCCCCATCCACTGGTGCAAACTGAAAAGGAAACGTATTGGAAAAAGCAGGGAGGTTGCTAGGAGCCAGTGGAGTCAATCGCATGCAAACAGAGGTTATCCCTCCTGCACCCAGAGGAAATCCTCATCTTCATCACTGCAGTAGCAGCCAGGCCAGCAGTCAGAGACCCCCTGCACTAATATCTACAGCATGGCAAAAGGTGTCATTTTTAGAAGATGTAAAAACCATAAGGGTTTTTAAAGAAGAGAAAGCAAACCGCATGAAAAAGAAAATCATGAAAGTGAAAAAAATATAGGTGACACAAATGGAAAGGTAATGTTCCCAACACACCCAGTTACTGCCACAATATTTCTGCTTTGCTTTAGTTTGGTTTAGTTTTAACTCTATGAGTTCATGTCACCTCTTGTGAAGTTTAAGGACCCTGTTCCTAGCTGTGTGAAAATCCTGTACCACCCTCCTGGCAACGCTGGTCACACTGAAAGGCAGCATAAAAGCTGGGGCAGGAGTGCTACTGTGCCCCAAAGCAGAGCTGCCCCAGTCAATGCCATCTTTAGAAGGCTTGGTACAACCCTCCAAAATGCACAGATTTTAATCTGGATGTGGAGTTCAGATAAAACACATGTAGCCTGGGTTGCAATTAAAGTGCACTCAAACCTGACACATTCAAAGAATATTTTGACACAGTGGCGTGCAGATATGAATGCCATAGGTCAGATGAAAGAGAAGGGGCTAGAAAAACACCAGGAAGACAAAATGAATCCATGACAGCACCATCCAATTTCACCATCAGGAATAATGTATTTATTTTATGCCTGAGCCAAGATTTAAATTGCCAACAGCTTTGTCATCATACCCTTTCACCCCTGGCTCGCTTTTGCATACAGCATATCACAAGACACAACAATTCATTTTCTCCTGTCTCACGTCCTGTCAAACCCTCCTGCATGTTGCATAGGGATTTCTTGCCCCATAACTGGAGATTAAATAGGCAAGTGATCCAATAGTGCAGTCTAATGCACAGTTTGTTTGATATTTCCAGCTTGTGTTATCCCAGTCTTGCCTCCACTCCCTTGGCCTTCTGAACACATGTTCATATTTTAAAATCAATTTTAAGTTTTAAAAGTATTTTCCCCTAAGCTGAAGAAGATCTGAATGGCTGGTCCTAAACTGGGGCCTGTTCTAAAAGTAGGCAAGTCTGCCCGGGGAGCCCTCCAAGCATGAGATGTTCATGGGCTTTTTCCTCTGCAATATCTGCATAGACCCACAAGGGACTAACAGAGGTGGGAAGAGCCCATCCTGGTAGCTTGGCTCCCCAGATCCCCTGAGGCAGCACTGAAGCAGCCCCTGCCCCTCATCCTAGGATCTGCCTCTCCTAAGCAATTTAGGAAAGGAGCCATATAAACAACAGAAGGGCTAAAAAATATGCTTTAAAATAGGATACACAGAGAACAGATCCTATTGTCATCAAAAAGAATATTACGGGTGACTCTTGTAAGCTGATGCACTGATGTGGGGGTTGAAGACAGAATAGATTTTTAGATGACCTTGCCTGGCAGCCCTAAGATTAGCTCAGTTGGTGACGACTTGGTGCAAATAATGCCAAGGTTGTGGGTTCAACCCCCTGTATGGGCCATTCACYTAGGACTTAGACTCAGTGATCCTTGTGGGTCCCTTCCAACTCAGAATATTCTGTGACTTTTCTGTGATATTTCTCCTGAATCAAATTACCTCTCAAATTAATCCTGACTTTGTGTTGATCAGATGTTACTATTTCCAAGCTTTTTTGGGTGATTGGAATTGAACAGCATGGCAAACAAATTAATTAAGATTTATTCTTGGCACATAATTAAAGGTTTATTCAATGATCATGAACTTGTGCTTTCAAGAGAACTAGTCACTCCAGTTCCACTCTGCTGCCCCAGTTCTTGGATTATGTAACTTAACTTAATCTTTTTTTCCACAAAGTATTTTCATTCAGTTGACAAATACATGTTGCTATGCAAAAGAAACAGGTTTGCAACTCTGTTAGAACTGACCTTCCAAAAGATTTGTGTGACCACAAAATACATTTGCAGAAAAGTGCACATTAAGCAAATGAAGATGCTTGGAAATGCAGCCACGGGAAAAGGTTTCTAGATTTCATTGAAATGTCTATAAATAAGTTTTCTCACTGCTTACCCTAGTGGTTTAGCAATCCAGACTGTGGGTAACATTTTATGTCCATGTAAACTATACCATTTCCATTGGCATCACAGGGGATGTGACACTGAACCCAATGCTAAATTTTGCATTTTTGTGTTAAGAATTTGCAGACAGGAGATCAGACATCTATTTGTAGTTGTACTCCAGTAATTTTTAACAACAATGTGCAGAAAAGTTAAGCTATCCGTGTTCATCAGCAAGAGGAAATGCCTCATAAACTCAAAATGCTACACTAAGGACTCTTTCAGTTTTACTTCTCTCTTTATTTCCTTAAAGAATGCTTTGTTTCCACTGCTGTTTTGTTACCATTCAACCCTGAGAAATACAATCAGCATGCTTTACCAGTCTGCCCACCCCCAGATATGCTTACAGCCAAATATTGCTTCCCCTTCCCTTTTCAAAACAAGCGTCCTCTCACTGCTCCCCCCTTGCTGCTTAGAAGACCCTACAGAAGACGCCAGGATGCTTTGCAGATATTTGACAGCCAGCACAGCACAGGCATGKTTTTTTTTTCATAGGAGAACCTACRGAAGGCTGAAATGGGCTTGACACTGGAGTACGTGGCAGGATGGGGCTCCCACCAGTCCCAGGGGCCACCCTTGGGGGTAGGGTCTCCTGGGACCAGAGACCCCAGAGCTCTCTTGAGCACTCTTCAGGCCAGCCATAAGGGGAGCAGTGGGCAGCGGGGAAGGACAGCAATTCCAAGGGTCCTTTGATGCTGCAGCCAGTAGCAGTTTCTGCTGGGAAGGGGTGAGACAGACAGGACTGACAGCCACCAGGCTGTGGATAGGCAGTCTGGGTCACCAGGGTTAGGCTCACAACTAACTAATGAGCTTCCTGCTCCCCTTAAAAGTATCTTGGTTTTCTGCTGTTTACTTTCCATGACCACACAAGCTTCTAGTTCTGTGAAATAAGGACTTCACACCCTTTTGTCTAGCTCAGCAAGCAAGAACAGCAGCCAGTCCACTAGTTATGCTCATCAAAACTATTCCCTTGGCTTTTGTGCTTCTTGAGGTATTTCAGGTTTGCATGTCACAATTGCCATCCATACCAAAATGCCTTTTTCAGATCAAGAACCGAGTTGCTCATGTGTCTGTTTAATTACCAGTCTTAGAAGTGCTTTGAAGTGTAAAGGCTAATTATAGAAACAGTAAACATTAAACCAAACTGTGGGTGACCTCTTCATGAGATGTGAGCAAAGTCTGCCCGTTGTCAATCCGGGTTCGGCTCCTGAGCTACCCACCAGCAGCGGGGGTGCAAGAGGTGCATTCCTAGAGTCAGTAAATGSTCCCTTCTAAATGATGCCTGTTATATGTAAAACTGGATATATACGGCATTTTTTTCTTCCTTGCAGACTAAGCAGAAGGCTTTTTCTTCATTTAAATAGTTATTGCAATAATACTTAGAGCTTAAAGCTTAGATGCTTTCTCTGGTCTACCTGTAAAGAGTCATAGAATGGTTTGGGTTGGAAAGGGCCTAAAGACCATCTAGTTCCAACTTCCCTGCCACGGGTAGGGACACCTTCCACTAGACCAGGTTGTTCAAAGCCCTCCAGCCTGGCCTTGAACACCTACAGTAATGGGGAACCACCACTTCTTTGGGCAACCTGTTCCAATGACTCACCACCCTCATAGTGAAGAGAACAGAGCAACTAAAAAAGAACTTAAAAATGAGAATTGTTTCAGGGAAATATCTATTAAGTCTTTAACAGACTAGATAATGTCTACCTTAATCAGACTTAGCAGTGCGTTTTCAAAAACTGTCCACATTGGTATTTATAAGATGCATATCTATGAGGAAAATTTAGTCACAGGTATTCAAAATTTTCAGCAGCAAATACCAGGCATTCATTTGCATCTGCAGTTCAACTAGAGGTTCAAAAAGCAGACTTATATTTGGCAAATAAATAGCACTTTTTCAGTAAATCGAACCTATAGTATCAGAAAAGATCCCTTTGGATAGGGCATTTTGGATAGGCTTACAAAATTTGGCACCAATTAATGCAATGAAATATTGCCTTCATATCCCACTCACTCAGTTGATGATATCCTTTAAATATAGGTATGATGCAAATGAAAATGAGCTTGGGAGACACATTTTGATGATATTCCCAAACAACACTGTCTGTATAGGAACAAGATACTTGTTCTGGGCTGTTAAATGAAGGGGAAGTTATTTACTTTACTTAGGTTTTTCTGTCACTTATCATGCCACCCCTCAAAAAAAACTTATGTTTTTGGGAGCCTGGATTAAACTTCAGAATTTTGGGGGATTTGTTTTATAATTTGAAAGGATAAGGTGTGCACACCACTGATTAGCAGAGACTGACCTCTTTGCTGGCACACTCTGACATGAGGAAGAACTGTCTGGGTTAAACACCAGCAGATGATATATCTACAGGAACAATCCACAAATCCATAAAACCTATAAGCCCTGAGTTTCCTTCCTGGGGAAATTGGTGCACAGTGTAACACGTTGTGTCCTCTGTAGGGACACAACAGAGKGTTCACGCCTGATCTCTGAGCAAGGAAATTTAAGTATCATCAATAGTCCTTCCACTGAAGAATTCACACCATTATAGCCTACAATGAAGTCCTGTGTCCAGCCCTGGGCTCCCACGTACAAGAAAGACAGTGACACACTGCAGTAAGGCCAGTGAAGAGCTGGTGAGATGGCCAGGGCTGGAGACCCTGCAGTGAGAGGAAGTGCAGGGAGCTGGGCTTGTTCAGCCTGGAGATGGCCATGGGGCATTTACTGCTGGCTTCATCTGCCTAATGGGACCGGGTGTAGAGAGGACAGAGCTAGGCTATCCCCAGACGCGCTCATCAGTAAGGCAGAGGACAAACAGCACTTGTCATAATATGAAAAAAAATCTAATTAGATAGTAGGAAAATAGTTTTGCCATGAGAGTGATTAAACACTGAAACAGGGGCCCAGAGAAGGTATGGGATTTCTGATCCTCGTGATACCAAAGCTTGCCTGGATAAACTTCTGAGCAACACAATCTAGGCTGGCCTTTCTTTGAGATGGGGATCTGGACCAGGAGATTTCTGGAGGTCCCTTCCAACCTAAATTAATCAGAGATTGAGTGAGAATGTGTCTAAGTTATATCACCAGAGCTGTGCCTCCTCTATTAATTGTCAGGAATTTTAACCGTTACATGAGAATTTGGAATTAACTGGATATATAATCGTCACAGGAAATTAGATTTTCCCCTTTAAATTAAACTGTCATGGTAGGAAGGAACATAAACAGGAATTGATAGTGCTCTGCAGTGTATTGTATAAAAGCAACTGCTATTGTTGCTTTTTCATTTCTGGGTAGAACTTTACCTTCCCAAGAGCAACAAAAAAAGTATTTTAAAGCAATGTAAGACCAGACAGGCACATACTCCTTTTTATTTTCCTTTTGTGCCTCATAGCTCTGCCTTCTTCTATGCATTATTTGGTTTTGGATCACATGGACCTAAGAGCTGTTGTCAATGCTCCATTCCCTCAAGCTGCTAAATCTTCTCATTGCCTTTTCTTTCACTGCCCTGGTTCTTGCCCCTCCCTTTTCCACTCTTTTGCAAATGACAGTAGCTGCCTTCAGCTGTACCTGATCTACAGAGAGCAGAAGAGCCAGAGGGTAATATGCCTTCTTTCGTGTCCAGGGAATTAAACTCATTTTCTATATGAGTTGCTGGAAGTAAGGGCAGTCACTGCTCGAGACAAGATCACCAGGACCTGTCCAAAACCAAAGCAATACCCCGGGACGGGCCTGGGACTTGGACTCCAACTTGGGCTCAGACTTGGAGTCAGATCATAATTTGGGAACCAGGAGTCTACTTTTCAGCAAAATGGCTGTTTTGGGAGGCAGAAGAGCATTTGTGACAGTCAAATATTTGGGATCCAGTGCAGAGAGTCCTACAAACTATTTGCAAGAAAACTGTTGCCATTTATTTTCCTTACACTCCTCAAAACAGGGTTTGCATGCATTCCTTGTTAATATGCTGAATTGCCGCATCAGTTCCTTCTCCCAATGGACAAAGCTTGACAAGCCCATGGATGTTAGCTAAACCCCTGCATCAGCATGGTGACGGAGCAAGTAACCAACACAGCAAGCATGTTTGACCTCTCAGAGAAACCTCTCCTGCAGCCAAAGAAAAAATTAACAAAACATCAGTGTTTCATATTTAGCAGGTGTAAATGGGGTAATTCTGAACCTCAGTGTGATAAATCTGTCCTCAGATTATTCTCTATATGCTTTTAAACTTCAGCACTGCAATGGTTCTTAGAAAATTATGCTAAGCTCAATGCAAAATTCAAAGTACTTAGGTATATACCAGAATTAAAAGTTTAAATTTTTTTTATGAAACTGATAACTACAGCACCACATTTAGAATGAAAAGGCATCCCTACTTTTTAAAGCATGGAAATCAGAAAACAATATGACAAAATATGAAAATTCAACTGTGAGGAATGCTTGGGTTACCTCTGTTGTCACAGTGATATCACTTATTATGGATACGATCTACCTGTAATTCTAACTAAAACAAGGTTCATGTGTATGTGATTTCGCCTATGTGTATAGGCACATACAGAATATATCTATGCAGCTTCATTTTTTTAAACTATCTGTGTTTAAGTGAAAACAAGATAAATTTTACATGTCTTAGGTAAAGAAACTTAATGATGAGCTAATCTGAGATTTACTTTTAAAATTTCAAATAATCAAATAACGCATACAAGAGGAAAGATTGTGAGCACTGAAGGGATATGACTTGGGTGCAACGTCTTTGAAGGATAAATTCAAATCAGCTTTCTCCGCAGTGTATTTTGCAGCAGTTGTAACAGACCTCAGGCAAGAGTTAAAGCCAAGTTCCTCCACAGAGCTTTGGACAAACAGGTAATTATCATTTGGTGGTATGTACAGGAATAAGGATTTTTTTTAAGTGGAATTTTTATAATTTCCCTCTACAAAAGTTTGGATTAACCAGATGTCTTGGTTTGAAAAGACAGGTGTCTGTCAAGGAAGGCAGGAGCCTCCCCTGAAATGGAAAATGCAACCCCCTTCCCTCCGAATTATTATAATTTTGAAATTAAGGGGCTTTCAGGCAAAGATATGAGGGGTAGGAATAACAGTTCTTTACATATATATATATATGTATGACAAGGCAAACAAACAACAATAGCTATGGCAGTAACAGCAAACAGAACCACAAACCCAGTGCCAGCCTCTCTGGGCTGTCAGGCCCTTTCCCGTTGGTGCAGTTCCGCTCACAGCCGGCAGGGGCGCTGGCGGCTCCCGGTGGGCGGGGCGGGTGCAATGGTTCCCCCGCGGCTGCAGGGGGCGCTCCGGAGCGAGCGCGGGGAGCACGCGGTGATGGCGGCTCGGGGTCCCGGGAAGGGATGGACGAAAAGCTTCACAAACCCTCTGGGCGGCCGATCCCGGTGCCCGGCCGGACCCTCGGGAGGAGCAGGCTGGAACAGCAGGGACAGCACAGATCCCGGGTGGCAGATGAGATGTGTCAAACTCCGGAGCTGCAGTGGGAGCCCCGGGAGGTCTCAGCCGGCAAAGGGTGTGCAGGGTTATAGTACAGCGAAGGCTCCAAGCGGCGGCGGAGGCAGAGCGGCTGCAGCCCGGCTCCCAGCAGGGCAGGGAGAGGTGGGCTTGGGAATCCGGGTTTCTCAGGTAGAAAAGGAAAGCAGCTGAAAAGCAGGAACCTCCAGCTCTGACCAACTCCTTCTGAACACTGAGGGCACCAGCCAGCCCCGCCGCCCCCACCCCCCAGGTGAAAGACAAGTAGCTAGCTGGATCCCCTGGTAACATATATGGGGAAAATTCTTTAAGAGAAAAAGAAAACAGGAGAACTCCTAAAACCCCCAACACCAGAAAATGGGGGGGGGGGGGGGGGGAGAGTCATCTTTGGCTACTGTAAAACAGTGCAGTTAATAAGGGATAAAAAGTTTAGGTTTCTCACCTGAGATACTAAGTTAATACTGGCAGTTTCCAAGCTATTGCAATGCAGATTAAACATGTTAGCTGGAGCTGTCAATGCCTGACAGGCTGACAGGAATGCTCCCTTTCCTTGGAATTGCAAGGGAGGAGTAGGAAAGTTGTAGGAACTGCAGCACCTCAGCTAGATACAGGACATTCMTCAAATGCACGCTCATGTGGAATTGAATAAGCAGGGCCTAAATTCAAAACACTTTCAAAGAAAACTCAGAGTGGCAAATAAATCTGAAACAAAACTTAATTCCAAAACAAAAAGTTCACCTCAAGAAAACCAAATAAGAGAAAGATCCCTGCTTTTACAAAACGCACCCTGTGTGCATGCACGCGTGCATGTGTGTGGTTCCTGTGGTTATGGTATAGGAGGCCGTTGAATTATCAAAACAGTAATTTTGCCATTAGTTTTTCAGTTTGCTTCTTGCATGCATATTCTGTGGTCAAATCCATTAGTAAGTTAGAGTGATAAACACCTGGAGTCTATCAAAAACAAAGAGAGTCTTATTCTATACGTACAACTAGCCAGGCGAACATAACGAGCAAAGACTAACTGCATAATATAGAATTCAAACAGGAATATGTTTTTTATGATGTGCCAGCATAAGGGAGATCAAAGACTAAAGCCAAATAAATAGCAACTGGGTACCAGCAAAGGAAACATATTTAGAACTTAAAGTAATCAGAAACAAACCCAGTGTATGCCAACACCCTCTGAATTCAAAAGTAACATTTTCCTTCTTTTCATAAAAGGTTCAAGGGCTGGTAGATTTTATTTTGGTTTTCAATCTACTGTTTTTACGACTGGAAGGGAACTTTCATTTCTCACAGACAGTGGAATATGAAGAATCATCTCCTCACCCCATTGTCTACTTCCTTCTGGTGTTTTTTGGAAGTTACCACACCACCACCACCTCCCTGCTGCTGTCTGATTGAATTTTCCTTGGCTGCTTTGTGGAATTTGCCAGCTTACATTAAGCATTTATTGAGCTCGGCTCCTTATCTCGAACATCGCCTGGCAAACTGCAACAATCTGTCTGGCACCTGGGGATTGACAGGGCAAATTTTTCCAGGTGGTACAAACAGACATCCAGAATTACAGGCCAACACTATTTTGTGAGACAGTTTCATCTAAAGGGAAAAGCCCAAATGACTAATTTCCAGTGTCCTGTTTAGTACCTGCAATGTATCTACATAAACAGTTCTAAATGATTACTAGTACTAAAAAAAAGCCACTTGCAGGGTGGGAAGGGTGGTGGAGTGGTTGGAGGAAGGAGCAGGGAAAAGATACAAGGGTGGCAGTGAATCCACAGGCTGAGCCTGGGGCCAAACAGTTACATCTGTGCTTGATTTGTCAGGGATTTACATTAGTGAAACTTTAACTCTTCAGATGATAAGTAAGATTACACTTACAGAACAAGTTTATGCAAATAAAGCTTAGTCTATAGAGTGTGTGAGTCCAGACACAGTGGATTTGGCAGGTTTCACTGAGCCTGGTGCCTGGGTTTAATAAGTGCATTTACATAAAGGATTAGGACATCTGGAAAAGTAGCATGGTAGTTTACTGAGATATAAATAGCGTTAATTGAGAGGTCACAGTATGCAAAACACTCCATACATGTAAATGAAAATCATGGAAAATGATGGGGCAGAGACTTGAATCTTGCTCTTGGTTACGTCAAGCTAAGCTTTACGTACTAGCTGATCCATGCCTTTYTTAATCCTGATTTTAGTCCCCATTACCTAACCCCACTTCATGACAGATATGACCAAAACCAGTTCCTTTTTCTTAAAAATCCAAACCCAAAATCAGTGGTTCACATAAACTAGCATCAGGAGATATCCAGAATTCAAAGGATCTGTAGGAAATTATTTTAAAACTGTAATCTAAATAAGCAGTCTGCTAGATAAATCRGTTTTACACCAAAGCCCAATAACATGCTCCCATAGCAATAAAAAACATCTCTTTTCAACAACAGAACTAACACTGAAAAGTGTGTTTACACCTAATTCCAACTTGCTTTGAAAGTTCTGTGATACATACTAGTATTTTGGCTTTGGAAACTAGCATTACCTGTGAAGCGGTAAGAATGGGATAAAAAGSAGTTTGGAAGAGCTATACTGTACCCCTGAATTAATTTATAGCTTGGTAGGCAATTTTAATTAATTTTCATCATTCTTAAAAGTATAAAATGACTGTTTCTCAGCTTATCCGACAGTCCAGCAGAGCACAGGCAGACATTTTGCAAAGTACTATAAGGTCCATATGTTTATATTTCAAGCTCTTTCCAATAAATATTTTTTAGAACAATTGAAATGTTGCTTATACAGAGCTAAAAATAGCTTRCTTTGGGTTTTTTCCTTTCTCCAGGTTTTTGATAAGGTTTGCTTAGTTTCGGGTTTTTTTCCAAGCTATTGCCTACATGCAAACAAAAGATTTGTCCCCATGCATGTTCATTGAGACATCGCACCACACACACCGCACTGAGCTGTACAGAGGAACAACAATGGTAAACTCCTCTGCAGTAATGTACTGCTCTTCTGGTTGTGCAGAAGCCCTCTGCGGAGAGACTTGGCCTGAGACCTGTTTAGAATTGCTGCAAAATACACTGAAGGAATATATGTTCACAAAGCAAATGATTTCTACTGTCTGACCTCAAAATGGTCAGTTTTGCTCCTGTGCAAGCCAATTATATCATTGCTATATTCAGACAGAGTGGGAAGCTGGTTGAAATATGGGCCAGAAGCAGCTGGGCTTGTGTAGTCAGAAGGAATGTTGTTGCTGTATATATTGACCTTATCCAAACAATTCAATACATRAAATGAAAAGCCAAGACATATAAGCATGAGGTATGAACATATCAGCAGCCATGTTCAAAAGGGATTAGGTTATGGAAGGGCCAGTTCAGCTGTATGCTGCTGCTGGCATCTGTTAAGAGCACGAGAAAACACTCCTCATGTTTTGGTCAGTGAGCCAGATGTATCACTTCATTCATCCTTGCAGTTGGATGCTGATAGCATCTGAAAGCAAACAAAGGTGATGATTTGGAGTGGCTGCTAGTAGGCATGCAGTTCTCTTTCCACTTATCATGCTCTGCTTTGCTTGGATGTTTCCCAACAGACAAGATTATAACTTGCCTTAGAAAAGTGGTCGTGTCCCCTAAGAATTGCAAATTGTGATCACAGTCCAAATGTAGATGAGGCTACAACACCTCAAGAAATACAGCCGTGCGTGGTTCTGTTTGTAGACTTTTAACTTGAGGAAATACATGCCTAAGTAATTTCTTTTCCTCCTGGGTTTATGATAGACAAATGCCAGCACCCTTCAGCTATTCGGTTCTCCGCGTGTCTGGACTAGTCAGTTCCAGCCCATCACTGGCACAGTCTGAGGGGAGAGGGCTTTTGGCCTCTGCTGCTCCTCTTTGGCATTCAAGCCATGACCCACTCCTGAGTCAGCTAGCTTAGTAAACTGAGTTCAATTCCATGATCCTTGAGAAACATTATAAAAATTATCTGCAATTTACCATAAACCTCTCCATCAAATTCCAATTATTGTCAACCTATTAAATCTRTTTTTAGTCCTCGCTGCAGAATATTTATGTCTAAAGGAATTATTTAAATAATCTGCACACTAACTACGCAGTAGTTTACAGGGAAAGTTGCCCTAGAACAGCAGCAGATGTGAGCTAGAGAGGTTTTGTTACACAGGGCAGAATATCTCACCACTGTGAGCAATTTTGGTTAGGGCTGCCTGCTGTACAAACTTTCTCTTTTCCACATCCCAGGCTGTTTGTTGCTGAGGACACTTGGTGAAAACTGTCCCATTTCCCTTGAAGTGATGATACAGCGTTTTCCTAACACAGTATAAAATGTACAGAAAAGCAGCTTATTATTCCCTGTCTCTGACCGAGTTAATTGGATATTAGCATTAGAATCATGTTAAGTAATCTCTGTCAAATCCTATTAGCTCCCTTGCTCTCTTCCAGAGTATCTGCTGAATGATACAAAGCTTGCAGAAAAGCTAATCCTTATATATCTTATGAGTGCAGCCAAAGTATTTTGTTTGTCAAAGTAAAAGAGACCTTCAGGCTTCCCATCATCCACACCACAGGGAGAGCTTACCATTCTCCTGTGGCAGTATCAGCAGTAACCAAGAACAGCAAACTGGAGGCACTAACCTATGCTGCAACCATCATTTTCATGATTGTTCGTAACCTGGGTTGAGAATTTAAATGCAAATATATACGGAAATCCAAAGCTATAATTCCCACAGCAGCTATAACTCAGTCACGGTATTTGGACATCCATTGTGGAGTATAGACACAGTAATGCAAAACACTAAAGCTACCTCTGGTTATGGTTGGCTGGGGGAACCATAACTGAGTTTCCTGACTTTTGTGTTAAGATCTCAACCATAAATATTGCTTTAATGTAGCTTTGTGCAGTGGGTTTACATTGGCATTGGGAGATGCTCATACGGAAACAGTAGAGAATTAGTGTGGTATGCTTATTAAATGAGTAATGCTTTTAGAATAATTGCTGGGGTGAAATCATGGCCCCAGTGAAGTCAACAGAGACAGGGTTTTAACTCAAAAMCATCTTATTCAGGGAAGAAAGCAGCAAATGTCCAAGTGGTTTTGATCTTTATTAAAAAGGAAAGAATTTCGGATCAGTTTCCTCTCTCCAAATCAGGGCTCTAAAGGAATAATCTGCTTATTCTAGAGAGTGATATGAACCTCAACTAGCAAATGGTTGGGGGGGGTACATTGCCTCCACAGAAAAACTTAGAGGTTGTTTGGTTTGTTTTGGTTTCCTTTGCTGGTTTCCACAATAAATACCCCAAAGTGACTATTTTTTTCATAGTTATTTGCTAACTAAAAGAATTTCTTACTTATGCTGACATTTCGGTGTTTATCAGTTAACGACAGTAGAGTTAATGGTCTCAGAGATTATCCAGCAATTGAAAAAGGGTCACCACTGAAAAACTTTCAGAAGAAAAGTTTCAAAGTTTCAGCCAATCTATGTAATTCAGTTGTTAATTTTTGCATGCCTATTTTGAAGGAGAGAGGGCAATACCATTATTTTCCTGATAGGATGCTAGAGAATATTTTTCCTAGAGGATTGGTTTTTAGCTTATCATGATTTACTTGAACAAACTAGCCTATTTCATTAGGAAAAAAAAGATAAAAAGAGAGATGGGCTAAGTCACAAGAGGAAAAAATTTGTATCTTGCAGCGTGTGACCAGCCAGAGGAATTCTCCTTTTGTGCCAATCTGCCTYGTGTTTTCAGCTGGGAAAGACACTGTGCAAACCGATAGCAGATGGTGGAGCTGAAAATAAGTGTTTTACATGTTTGATTCAGAGCCAGCATTTTGTTGTTTGGTTGTCTCACATCTTTGCACTGTGTTATGGTTTGCAATCACATGTGACACACTGAAATCAGCCTCACTGTCACAGTGTTCTCTGAAACAGGATTCTTGATGCGATGGGCAAGAACTTGATGTGTTTACTGTTCTTGGAAAGGCTTCCTCCATTGGAAGCCACACTTTGAGGAAAATTTCAGCTAGCTTATCCTTATGGGAAGGGCCAGTGGTGCCACTAGAAGAAATCTCTGCTCAAAGGCTCTCTGGGAAAGAAATCCAGATGCCTTGGCAAAGGCTGGTGCAAAGAGGGAGTCTGTGGAGAGAAAGAGAGGGTGGTCTCTGCAAAGTGGTTTCGAGCCAGGCAAAAACAGTGCCACCAGCTTGCCTTGCAAAATGAAAATTTTCCAGCTCCCTGCCAGAAAATGTCATGTGGCAGCCCAGTATTTTTAGCTGCAAAGGCAGCTATGAGTTCAGTTCTCTCTCTCTTTGCTGAAGCAAGGCTCTTCGATTGCTTTGCCATGAGCATGAAATGGTGTGTGTTGGTGAAGACTGATTATTCAGTGACTAAATCTCAGAGTTAGCACATAATAACCCTATTTAAAGATGAGGGGTTTTATTCATTAATCTCAAACCTACCCATTTCCATGCTGGTCAGGCAATAGCTCCATTACAGTTCCTCATCTGAGGAAGAAAAAGGAGGTGGAAAAAAAGGGCAGAAGACAAAGATCACTGCATGTCAATCTGTGATAATCTTCTTCCATGAGACTGTTTCCGTAATGCTGCAGTTGCCTCTTTCTAGACTTTTTAGAATGTTCTTTGCATGGAAAAAAACCAACAAAACGAGACCATAATAGAGCTAACAACAAGAAAACAGGCCTCCAAAATTTCCAGATAGAAGCTAACAAATGCAGGTCATTAGCTTCATGATATTTTCCAATTTAGGCCTGCTGAGCTTGTCTGACCTAGGAGCCTCTTTCCTCAGTGATGTTTTACTGAAGTGTGATCTCTCCTTATTCTGCTTTCCAAACTTTYTGCAGTCAGTGGATGCCATTCCCATAATTCCAGATTTAATGKCTCTCCCAAACCACATTAAATATTTTCCCCCTTTATTGTTGAAATCTGTGCTAGAAATGTAAAAGTATGAAGCTGAGACTGTGTAGTCACAATAACAGGCCTGACCACAGTGCTTCAAATGCCTTTCGTGAGTTACTTTTGTAAGTACACTTGTACTCTCTAAGGTAAAAATCAGTGGAAAAAGATGTCCATCAGCTCTAATATTGTCAGGTGTTGGGACAACACGACACAAAAAAGTAAAACAGTTCTTGTATTCAGTCCATCAGATTTAGTAATCAGTGCCACTGCTAGCTCAGTCCTCACACAACTCCTGCTTCCTTTTTCCTAACTGCTTACTAAGACTAGTTAGAGGAGTAGGTGGCTGGCATGCCCCTTTGCTGTCACATTTACATTAAAAAAATAAATACTTTGTTGTAATTAATTTTTTTCAGTGAAATAATTTTACTTCTTTTGACAAAAAAAATGTCAGGGAATTATGGCTACTCAAAGCAGCTGAGGACGTTCCCCCGAAATATTCAGTAGGACCCCATATGTATAGGCACAAATGCTTAAGAGGGTAAAGAAAGCATATTTGATAGGTTTTGCTTTGAAGAACAAATATATTCATGGCCATTTTACTCTCAGAATAGGGGAAACTATGCCTGCTGCAATGCAATATAATAGTCTCTAGAAACAAASACTTGCTATGTTTTCTTAACTGTATATTAAAAAAACAAAAAGTCTAAGCAACAAGATATGGTGATTTACATTGCCCGACTGAAAGGTTTTGTATGCATATCTTTAATGGATGTTTCGACTAATTAAAGAAATAGAATCAAACGAACCTTAACATAAACCCTCAAGAATATTAAAATTGCAAAAATTGACAGGAAAGGAACCTTCTCTAAAACAATCCAGTCTTCTGTGACATGGGCATTTTTAAATAGATTTTTACTTTGCATTTGACACAGCTTTATGTTTATAATTTGCTATGTGGTTTTAATTCTGTGGTTTGTAGTACTTAAGGTATGGGTATGGGTTTTATTTAATTTTTAAGCTACTCTGCTTATTTATTGATCTCTGATAGAACTTGGAAACAAAACAAAAAAAAGATTAGGGAAGTTCTAGAGACCTGTTTAAAATGTTTGTCAGACGGTTAGCTTAGAAAATTACAAACATATTGTGCAAATGTTAAAGATGATGCATAAATTACCTATGACAGAAAAACATAAATCCTTCTATATAGTTCCAAATAGATTTTCCTTGAGGTTTGCATCCAAAGAGCCCATCAGCTTCAGAGGCAATTTGGAGTGGTATCTTATGGCATGATCACTCCTTCCCACTACCAGTTTCTGCCGGACATGCCTTAATGGAGAAGCAGGGTCGGCTCAGTCCCTCGTGGCCTCAGCTCCCAGGTAACTCACCCTCCATGCCCGGAAGGGAGATCAAAGTTCCCGTGTCAGATGGGCCCTTTCTGACATTCTTCTTCTAAGAGCTTTTCAGGCCTAGATTGTTGGGCTCCAAAGACCTTAAAATCAAGAACCAAGATGCGTGAAATTATTGAATATGTTAAAAGCTAGGCCTTCCATGGCAATGTGAAAGCAGACCTTTCTCAAAGCACGAATCTTTTTGCAGTCACCAGTTTCACTTTAATGGGAGCACGTTTAGCCATTACTATTTAGTCCTTTTCTAAACTTTTTCATTGACATGAAATAATGTACTAATAGTACTAGTACTAATAATTTGTCCAAAACCTGTAGTTCCCATGGGACAAAGAACTGATACAGTTCTGTGGAAACTACTGAAATCAATAGAGCTGCTTCAGACCTGGACAGGTTTATATGGAAAAGAAATCTTGCCCGTACTTCGTACAAGGAATCTTTGTTGCTGAAAACTGTGCTATAATTGCAGGTTTGTTTGGTTTTTTCAGCTTTCTTACTGAGGCAAGTGTAACATCCTGACCTCTCTCTTTCTTTCTCTTGGARGCTTTTGCATGGCAAAGAAGTATTTGGCAGAGGTCTGCTTTCTTTCTTTTTATTTTTTTTAAGAACACGGGTCTTTCTCTAGGGTACATTTGGATGCTGAAGCAAATGTAATTCTGAAAAGCAACTTTTTTTTAAGGATATTTATAAGCTCAACCAAAGACAAGTTTTTATTTAAGAGGATAATTATGTGATGCTGAGCTGGAATGGCAAATGGATTATTTACTAGGAGGTACCCTATACTGTAAAAAAAGAGAATTTTCTTTCTATAAAAATGCAGCATAAGACCCCATGCTGCTTCAAGCAAAACAAAACTGATATCATGCATCTGATGAAGGAAAAAAATACAGTTAACATATGGTCAGAGTAGTATTTTTATCTCAGCACAGAGATAGTGGTGTTCACAGACCTGCATCCTGTCCTGTTTGCTTCAGTAGTAAAAAATGGGAGATTTCAATAATGTCTCAAAGATCATCCAAAATTTGAAGGCCAAACCACTGCTGCAAAGGAATGTGAACTACACCATTGTTTCGGAGACGTGGTGGTTGAGCTGTGGTTCATTATACTGTTCAGCTACACTGCATATAGAAAAAAATCTTTCAAAGAATTTATTTTTATTTCTCTGCCATGCACAAGTTTGTAAATTCACAAACTAGAGTTTGAGGAAAGGGTGAAGAGGATTCAGGCTGTTTCCTACAGTGTGCAAATCAGGACCAAAAAATTTTAATCCTTCCAAAATCTGAGGTAATGGTTCGACAGGCTCCAACAACCCTCCAGGACAGGTGGTACCAACACTCAGAAAATTCAGCTCACTTTGGAACCCACAGTTCCTGGTGGCTGCAACTAAGGTCCCAGGCATGCACAAAAGCACTTTTCAATGGACAACATAGAAAGCTTGGCTTCTGTGCAAGCAACACCACTGCTTGAGTCTGAGTTGGGGTTTCAACTCAGCCTTGTCCTGACTRCTTGGTAGGTGGCAAAACTCATGCACTTGAACAGCAAGAAGCACAGTACAAAGCAAAGCAGTCGTTGCTTTTGTTCAAAACCACAAAAGAAAAATGTTAACAGTGCTAATCCATGCCTAGAATTTTAAAATATTGTAGAAATTGTCATTTCAAAGCATCCTTAGGATCCAGTCAGTGCTCAGCATCAGTGGGGAATGTCAGGCTAAGATAAACACTGGCAAAAAAAGGATTCCCACAACCAGGACACTSAGAGAGAAGAACTAGATCTCTACCTTCTCTGTTGCCTCCAGAAGTGTTCCAAAGCAAAAAGGATCCAGGACAGAGCAACAGGCAAGCTCAGTAGGTGCCCCATCTTCCACACCATGTGTATGGTGGACATTCCACCAGAAGGATGGAAGTGACCTCCAGCAGGCACSTCCAGTGGTGA
Organism: Parotia lawesii; assembly: GCA_003713295.1. NCBI lineage: Eukaryota > Metazoa > Chordata > Aves > Passeriformes > Paradisaeidae > Parotia > Parotia lawesii. Next base: position 72,767 of record RAHM01000001.1, on the reverse strand, counting down.
GAATATCAGCAAATATGCAGCTGTGATATAAAAATTCTAATGTTCATATTCTAGTATTTGAGATATCTCTTCAAACACACTTTCATACCCTTTGGTGTGAAAGTATAAATGAAATTCTGGTGGAGAGATTCTGGTGGAGAGATTCTAGGAGGCAGCATGGGGTGGCCGTCAATTCAGGCCTAAGCAGATAGTGATGAAGAAATTTTACAAGAAACTTGACATAAAGGTTCTCTTCATTGTTTTAAGGAGATTGCAGGGAAGTCASAACAAGCTGAGCCAAATGCAATTCTCAAACCTGTCGAACTTCACCTGCTGCTGTTAATAACATCCAGGATAGAAAAAAAATGTCTTGTAACTCATTATGTAYAGTAACTTATTTTCACCCTATTATCTTCCTCCTGTGTGTGTGTTTTTCTAACTCATTATTTTCATATTTACGCTTGTATTTTCACTTKCCTCCTTCACAGAGTACACCAAGAAACATATATATTTCTCTAAAATGTAAGGACATGATAATACAAAGGCATTGATTCAGACTAATATCTACCTTTTCACTCATATACAAAAGGAGGAAAYGGAACATCATGCTCTCCTTGTGCTCCCTGCAAGATCACACCATCCTAACACAATGTCAAAGTCTGGAAATTGCATGTAATCAAAYATTCATAGTGTAATAGTTTCCTTTTACAGTAACACAAAAAAAAACTGGCAAAAGAGCAAAACACAGCTATGGTAAGGTCTGGTTTTCAGCATTCAAACTGGTGTTCATGGCTCTTGGGAAAGAAGGAAAACTTTGCTTTTGACATTTTGGAAAGGGGGTAATTTTAAATCAACTCTGCTAGTTTTGTCTGAGAGCTGGCATGGATTTACTCAGATAACTTCATCCAAGTTGTTTTTTGGCCAAGGAGATCTTAAAGTTAAAAACCAGATAATCTAGTAAAACAAAATAAAAGGCCTAATTAGTGATGGTAGCTCTGGCCTCATAAGAAAATAATGTGATGGATTTGGAACACAGATGAGAGTACTMGCTCCACAGAAGTGTTATTCCAGCCACAGAAGGTCTTAAATACACCTTTTAAAACATATAATATAATGCCAGATGGTTGAGCCACATCTGAGATTTTCAGGGCATTCAGTATGCGATCAAAGTTAAGTAATCATTGAAAGAGAATAAAATTGCTAAGAACCTGCCATTACAGTTCATGTGTGCACTGAAAAATTGATTCTTGATCTTGTTCAGTAAAAGTCTTGGTGGGTGGCAATTCTGTGAAATAGGTGTTAACTGGATTAGCTCAGCTTCAGGTCATGTTTTTCAACTGAAAATGTAGTCCTTTCTAGTACTTTAACAAAATAAAATTAATATAAAGCAATGGTTTGTCTAACTAATAGCCAAACTTCTGAATTCTCTTGTTATAGCCAAAATTACATTCAGCTCCTAATCTGAATCTGGGTAGTTTCACTCCTGAACATGACCCATCCCCAGCTGGACCACTCTACAGGACCTGAGTGGCTAGAAGGTCTCAGAGCACACCTCAGGTTAGTACCTGCACAGCGCAGATAACCTGGTGCAGCTGCTGCCTCACCTCTCTCCACTTCTGGTGAAAAAGTGTGTGGTATGGGAAAGTTGCTCTAGCTCTGTTTCTACCAGGCTCTACATTATCCAAGGTTATGGTCCTCCTGTCTGTCCTCCTCAAGCTGCACTTGACATTTTCATTGCATGAAGTAATTAATTGGCCATTGCAGAAAGGAACCGTCAAAGCCCTAGCTTCAAGATCAGTTGTTGGGACAAAGAGTTGGGAGAGGGAGGACCTCTAGTGACTTGACCTGACTGATGATCACCACCATTAGGTTCTGTAATTATTGCATTGCAAACACACCACCTTCAACTGGAGCAATTACAAGAGATCCCAATCAAAATGCCATTGGGGTTTAGCGTTTGGAGAATTTGTTAAGGTGGAAGGAAATTCACGTTTACATGTACTCCTCTGCCAACTGAGAGCTAGGATGGAGGGGATTCTCCTTCCCGTTGTTGTCGTTATGTCCCAGTGACCAGCTGATACCCTCAAGCCRGGAGCAGAGGCAGACATACGATCCACACACAGAAGAGAGAACAAAAGCCCTTGAGAGGGGAAGTACCTTCAGAAGGACTACATTTCACTCATTCTCTCCTGGTGGAGCCCCAGCCCCACTCACTGTGTGGTGAGGCTGCTCTCACCACATACCACTACTCCATTTTCCCAGATCCAGCAGGCTGTCTACTGATAAACAATTCTCCTGCTTTTCACCACCTACAGCAAGCAGGAGAGTGAACCTAGTGCCATGCTGCAGCTCCTTCAGCCACACTCCTGACAGCTCTGGGTCTCAGTCCATGCAGCCATGTGCTACTTTCTCTGCCCCCCTTGAGATGCCATTCTACAGTCCAGTGGTCCAAGGGCRCAGGACAGTCTGCATCCATATAATTTGTGGATGTCCCTCAACATTTTCCTTCCTTGGGGCATTGCAGCATGTKTAATGAAGTCTGCAAACTTGCCAGCTCCCCAAGCCTCTCTAATTAGGAACTTGTGACATGACAAGCTTCTTAACAATACTATTTACTTTTCCTGAGACATAGCAAGGGAAGGTTGTTTCTCTTCCTGCAGAAACCAGTAGCATGATGGGTGAAACTTCAGGAAACATTTTACTGGCTGGTTGCTTAGGTTTTAATATAAAACATACTTGTGTCTGAGCTGGACCTGACTTTTTCAGCAACCTGAATTCCTGAAAGGATATTTTAATTTTCATCCTTTGATGCAATTAGGCTTTAAAATATTTCAACTCTTTTGTTTTGCTAGGAGAAAAACATCAATCTAATTCACACTGCTCCTTTYGATATCACACAAGATGTAAGAGGAGAACCCCCTCTCCCACTGGTGGCATYTCCTCCAGCAGAATGAAAAAATCGAAACCAATTCAACTAGTTTGTCAGCCATGTAGGTAAGTGTGCACACAAAGGGGAAAGAGAAGAGGACAGATATCAAGAGGAGGAGAAAAGGACCCTCAAGGATGACACCCTCTGCAGGGTATTGTTGTGGAGAGGGCAGAAACCCACCACSCCTCCCACCACTCCCTCTTCTGCTCCCAGCCAGAGCATGGTGCTGCCTTAGGGCGCTGGGATCAGCCTCGGTGGCACTTCCCTCGGCAGCTTAAATTTAGGACAAAGTGATGCTTTCTTCAAACTGAGAGAAACAACGCTCTTTCCTTAAGAAAAGAAAAATGAAACCCAGCAGTGTTTGGGGATTTCCTGAGATGGAGCCAATCAGTCTTCAATGTCCAGTCCCAGATATGGCAACAGCCACAGCATCTGAAGCACAACTCTGYGTTGAAATCTGGGAGTAATGTAGAGCTGCTTCCTGCTTACCAAACCAAGAGTCTCCACCAATACCAAGGAAATTAGCAATTCTCTGCCAGTCACCTCAGCTACAGCCTTTCCAGGAATTCAGACATTTGAGTATCACCTTTACCATGCTACTAAGCTGAAGTATGACTAACAACATTTTCCAACAGTATTTTAAGCTCAATCAAAACAGTAGCCCTAGGAAAAAACCCCAACCAGCCAACCAACTAACCCCACAAAGTTTGTCATCTTTCTCAAACCTAAACAAAAACATAATCTTCAGATGACTTCATTTTACGCCTGTGGATCAACTTTAAAATCAGAAGGCACTGAGAGATGGTTTCTCTCACATTATTCTGGGGTAAAGAAATATACACCAACCAAATTTTTACAGATAGATAAATAGATAGATAGATAGATAGGACAGGATTTTCAGAGAACCTRACACTTTTCAATACACTCTAATGAACCACCAGCCAAGCCAGTTTAGTTATGCAACAATACTTGGTTTCTCTCCTCTGCAGCACCTCATGTCAAGGAAAGATTATAGCAACAGCAATTTGTTTCAGATTTACTCTGTCAGATCAACTGCTGATAGCTCCAGACCACCCTAATCTGGGAGAGAAAATGAAGCTCTCTGTTGACAGAAGAGCCACTGGTGATTTTCCTGAGGCACTTCATTGTTTATGTAAAACCATTAAGGAGGCTGGGGGTGATATGAGTTCAAGTTCTTTTTCAAAAACAAAAGTGAAACAACTTCAGATTTATGGTTCTGTCTCAGTTCTCCTCATGAGATATGATATTCTTCTTAACTCAGCTTAAACACCAATTTTGACTGCTACAAAATATTTGGTTTCTTCACATAGAACACTAAGCAGTGGCTTAGCTTAGGGAGCTGTAAATAAACGAACTGAATTTTGAARCAAACTGCAGAGTTTACATCATCTTAACTATAAATTGTAAATTAGGTGCAATGGAAGTTACAGTAGATCTTTATATGCTACTTAGAGGTAAGCCTTTCAAAGACATCTAAGGAATTTAAATATCCMATTTCTATTAATTTTCATAGAAAACTATACTCAGCTCCCTCAGGTAGTTTCAAAAACTTCATCTTAACAGACTGTATTGTAAACTCTAAACCTATTAGATCCTTGGAGAGATTCCCACTGAGTTTAGGAGAGTTAGATCATGCTCCTATTGCCTTTCCAGAACATGGTTCTCCTCCTTGGGCAGGCATCAGGGCCTGCAGCACAGTGACAGGGCCCCAAATGCCTCCCTTCAATCCCCTAATCAGTCATTGGAACTTTTTCTTCCTAGAAACAGAGTGAAAAAGGCCTCTGTAGTGCACGAATAAGCTTGGAAAGACTCCAGTAGCCACCTAAAGGATCTGTAAATTTGCAGATTTTCTTGATTGATGAAGCCAGCAGATGCTGTAGCCTCTTCACATACCTGGAGAGAAAGGAAAAGGAGATTTTGCCAGATAACTTCAATGCTGGAAAAGAGACCCAGGAGAGGGTATTACACTATTTTATACTGAGGTCAGCAAGACTGCCAAACTTGCTTGCATCAATGGCAAAACTCCTATTGCCTGCCATGGTGCTGGATTTCCCAGGCCAGCATCTCTGAGTGTAGCGGGGAACTGCAAACCCCCAGGCACCAAAGGCACCCTCACAGCTGTGACCCACCATAAACGCTGACCAACACAGGGAAGGCACCTCCTCACCCCTGAGCTGCGCTGACACACTGTAGATGTGCCAACTCACGACCTGCATTCCAGGAACAAGCCCTGGCTGAGCGGTGTGTCCAATACCTAGAGGGTCACTTTAGGGAACTTGTTAATTCTCCTACTTTTCAGGAATGGGCTCTTTTTCCACAGCACTCATTGGAAGTAGAAGTTGAACTTGAGCTTCATTCATATACGAGATTTAAGTTTGCTTTTCACCATMGGAACAATGCTGTTTGAGAGTTCAGATGGCATAATGCTGAATATTGCAAAAATGAGAAAATAACCACAGGTAGTTTTAAACCAATCACAAAATTATATTAGTTGCACTTCAATTTAAAGCCAAATTTTTGATTAGGCCTCCATTTATTGGCAATTCTGGGAAAAGGTTTCAGTATAATCCCCAGTTAATGAAACCTTTGCTAGTGAATTTCCTTTGTCAACACTGCATTTAATGTGAGAAGTGCTTATACCTGCTAGATCATCAAAACCTGAAAAGCTAATAGACTCAACTGGAATGTAAAAAACAGGGAGGATTTTCATAAAACTTTAATAAAAGGGTTTGGCCTAGAATGGTGTAGGGTGATTCCTTTAAAAACAACTCTACTATTACTGTTCTCCAGTTTCCAAATACTTTTTTGCCATGAAAATTGACAGACAGCTATGCTAAATATATATATATATAGTAAAGTATTTCTTGGAAATGTTGCACAAGTAAAACAAAAAAATTCAGCTGTAAAATCCCTAAAAATCTAGCCAAACTGGGCCTGAACTTTAGATCCTTTTGGTCTAGTTCATCACTTACAGAGTCAGACAAATGCCAAGACCCAAATAAACTGGCCCAAGAGAAAGGCARTCTTGACCACTGCTAGCAAGCAGCCAGGGGAGACACTGGTTTAATTCACTGAAAAGCTGGACTCCCCTGCTGCAGCTTTCTTTCAGCTTCAGGACACACAGTGACTGACAGGAGCATGACAGAGAGTTGGTCTAATCTGATCTCCATCCAGCATATCCACCCCGCTCTGCCGCAGGGGCAGTTTGTGTTTAGCTGGGTGAGGATATCTGGGTCAGAGGCATTTTAGAAAAACTATCTTTAATGAAAGAGCTGTAGGGTGGTGTTTTCCTGCATATTTTTAAGAGATTCCTGTGCCAAAGGTGAAGTTGTTGGTCCTGTTTTTGTGTCATTTGGAAATGTTTAGGGGCTATCTCTTGCTGGTAGCATTATTTATGGTATAGGGAAGGTGTTTCCACTTTCAGAAATATGACAACCACGGCATTTCAACTTCCCACAATTTGAAAAACTGTAATTTCGTAGTCAGCCCCAACACTGCTTTGTTTCCTCTGGTCTGATGAAATTATTCTTGCATTACAGTGTCGTTGCCATAACTGCTTATCCACCTGAACTTTAGGTACTCCCTTCTTCTTTCATGAGTCTTGACATGAAACCACAAGGACCGGGGATCCAACAGTGAGAGAGACTTTTAAAGAATTCTTCCCACTGCATGTAGCATGTGCTGAGACAGGACTTTGGAAATTCAGTTAATGCTTCCATGAACACAAGTAATGTGTGAACGTGCCTGTGGCTGTGTACTTCCCTATGAAACCTTAGAACTAGGATTAAAGTGACTTTCAGGTCAAGCTGGATGATTGCACTAAAAAAGAAGCGCTTTATTTTTCCTTTAAAATTTTAAACTCTTCATTTCAACCATGTTGACTTTGTRTTCACAGAAACAGGCATGCTCATGGAAACAGTATTAAAAATATTTTTAAATACTCAGGAAAAGCAAATTTTGAAGCCCTACAAAAAAATATTTGCAGTGGAAATCTCATTCCTCTCATTCAGTCAGGAAACAGAAATACACCATATACACTGCACAGCCATTACAGCTGTTTGAAATGTGCCAAGAACTACTCATAAATTAACTACAGACATAGAATACTGTAAATAAGTTTGATGACTAAATAATCAAAATCTTCTCAACGGCAACTCAACTGAAAAAAAAAAAAAAAGAAAAACCACTTGTTAGAAATTAAGGTATCACAGACTGCATCTCTAGCTTGTCTGCCCAGTTAGCCGAACAACTGTGTTACATTCTGCCAAGCGTACTCTAGCTGACTGGCTAAAGAAAACTTTTTGCTTTATGTTTCTTCCCTTTTGCTTGCCATATTCCTAGTTGACTTTCTCATGACAGTGCTGCCTGAGTGGTATCTACAGGACTGCACAGTGAAAACCCCAGGAGAACAAGGGAACTGCCCTTCACCAAAGACATATCCTGGGTACCAACACACAGATATTTTCCTGATTTCTTGCGAAATCCCCTTCCCATATTTATGTTTGAAGTTCCCATTTTTAAAAACACCTATGCCCATGTGTAATATTTTTTCTTTAAAATGTGCCTTAATGTGGTCCAGACCTGTGACTGACATTAAGCACACTGTAAGCTTGCTTTTCCATAGAATTGCTTTCCTGAATTTGAGCTTAAGCACCCAGTTACCAGACAGAAAAATAAATTCATAACCTGTTCTGTTCCTGGTTTATTAAAGTTATAATCATCACAGTGTTTTATTGTTTAATACTGTACAGCTAATTATATCCTGAAAAAACCCATATTTGATTGGTAKTAAACATTAGGAGAGTAGAAGCCAAAGGCAGGATATCTACAGTTGGGATTTGACGTGAGTATAACATCACCCTTGTATTCATTCTTTTAGCATTGGGTAGAAGAAATGCGAGCAAAACAATGGATTTCAGTGACAGATTATGTGCTCATCAAACTTCATACACATTCCTTGAAATATGGACTCATCCAAACCCACATCAAAGCTTGTTTAATGTCAATGAGTCAGGGGTTTGAATTCCTCTCCAGAAGCATCACTCTCTTGGTTGGTGAGGAGAAAGAACCATTACACCTGCTAACAGTGCTACCTAAAAAGGAAAATCRTTATCTATCTAAATTGTACTGGAATCTCAAAGCACAAAATTTTTCTTTCTTTCCCAYGTAAGAAAATTTTTCTGTGAAGCAGGAGGGTTATTTTAAAGGTTTTCTACAGCCTTAAAGTTCAGCAATAGTGTAAACCTCAATTTTAAGTTGTGTTCTGGTGAATAATTAAATTGATTACCRAACTAAAAATGAGAAGTTGTCTCAGAATAAGTTTACATTTCACAAATAAGGTTGATCAACCAGAAAAAAATAGATTTCACAAGTAAGGAATGCTGTAAGAAAAATTGTGAGGAAAAGATTAGACATAAAACCTGGAAGTACTTCTTAAAAATATTTTATTATATTATAAGAGAAAGGCTCAAGAACACTATTGTACAAGCAAGGATGACAACAGCAAGGCTGCAAATGCATTTTTGACTCCATAGCAAAGAGAAGAGGAAAAATACAGAAACAGAGTCACAAGTAAGAAATCCAAGACAGAGATACAAGAAGCAATACACACTACAAAGCATGGAAAATTTATAAAGACAAAGATGTTCACCTGATTGGGCTAGCAGTAAAAAAAAAAAAAAATTTAAAAAATCATAATAAGCACAAAAGCAAACRTAATGTAGAATGAGATGGTGAGATGGCAGAGCTTAGAATATGCAAAAAAATGCTGAAAAAGCAAAATAAATAATTTTCTTCTGTATTTTAAAAAGATGTGATTCTTTCCAGTCCAATTGACAACTCTGAACTCAACTCTGTGTGGCCCTTGGAGACACAGCATGAGCCCTAAGGCTGATTTTATAGCAAAAGGAGTGAATATGGGGGTGAAGAATAACACGGCAATTAAAAAATCAAATGAGAGTGTGAAGCCACCAAAGCAGGAGGTACAAGGGGATAGGGAGCAGAAGACAATCCCAAACTGTGACCATGTCTCACCAGGACAGTAAGCTAATGTGGGCTTATGTGCTCATGTGCCCTCAGCACTGGAAATGTTTATGACATTTTAAATATTAAGAAATATAATAGTCACAAGTATAACATAAATAAATTTAAATATAACAGACTTCTCTTACTTCCAGCCAACACAAACTATGAAATGAGAAACTCAGGGACGGTCTGCCTGAGGAAAAAATKATTCTATACACTTAGACAAAATGGAAGGCAAGGGATTTCTCCATCCTGGGGAATGTTTTGAGGCTTAACCCCTTACACCAGGAAAAGCTTTTTACTATTGGTTCAGAGCAATCATTCTTTGGACCATTGTTCTGAAGCCCATCACAGATGACCCAAGTGAAGGAAAGCACACCCTCAGCCAACACAGAAAACCGCTGCTCAACGCTTGGCCCAGGAGGGGCCTTTCTAAGCCCTTACTTTTTAAGCCCTGAGGCCTGACCTCAGTATTTCCCCTGCTCTTCTGATATTCCCCCCATTAGTGCCTGTCTCACCATTTTGTGCTCTGTCTGCAAAGTCTCCACGGCACCTTGGTTTATGTTGGCATCGCRCTGGTGCTTCGGGACCACAACCTGTGAGCCCGCTCTCCAGATGCTGTCCTAACACTAGAAAGTATAGTCTGCAGGTGCAGTACTGCTACCACCATGTGTAGGCAAGGAACATAAGGAACAACATCAGTATGACTCGAATATTGGCTACTTCAGAGGAAAACATAAATTACAAGCATTTAAAAGATCTGCCATGTCTCCAACAGAGAGAAATTATACAAAATTATACACAACATTATACCAGCGGATCAGAAAGGGAAACACCAAGAGTTAAAATTCGAGAAAAAATACATCTCAAGAGGTTGAGATAGTACTGTAAAAAATTATTTTCTAGGGAAATAATATTGCCTTCAGTACTATGTTCAAATTTTGTTGGACAAAACCATTCTAGATACGCAATAACAAACAATTTTGTACCATCAAAAAAAAATTGTAGATAATGCGGAATTTTCCTCCTCGGCATTTGATAAATGTAAACAGCTATATCTTTTTTCCTTTTACATATAACATGATATGAATCTCATCCTCCTTTGAATGTACTAATTATTCAGAAATATTGTCTAATGAATCCAGATGTATTTTCAGCATTAAAGTTACCTGTTAATAGCTCACATTGACTATGCACACAAACATAACAAGAAATTTCTTTGTCTTTACTTCTATTTGAGGGGAATATTTTGCACTTAGGAAAAAAAACAAATAATATTTATTCTTTAACATGAAAAAATTATTCTTGGTTACCTAAACAGTCCACCAGATTTTTTACCCTTATATCCAGGAAATTTGCAAGAATCAGTGACATTTACATTCACATTTTTAAGGCACAGTTTGGCTCAAGGAAAGGAGCAAAAAGTCCTGTCTTTTCTTATGAATCATTTAGACCTACATTTATTTTAAGTTCTATTTTCTATAATCATGATTTCTTTCATCACAGAGAAGTTAAAAAGAAACATGTCAATATCTGCAGTCACGGCAGCAGAACACAGGAAAACAGGACACTGGAAAATACATTAAATCATGTATCTTCTGACTTGAATACTGACTTTTGATTCTTCTGAATTAAATTTGCATAGTGCACACCTCAAKGCAGTTAAGTCGTTACTAAGCTCTTTTTAAAATCTAGTTTTGGTGTTTCATGTGAACAATTTCACCATTAGATTAGACAGCATTAAGCTCGTCTGTGAGCACAGGACTAGCACAGAGCATAAATCCTTTCCAGGCTCTGAAATACTCTGAAAGGTCTACATGTCTGCACAGCAAGCTGTGTATCACAGAATTTGCTTGTATCTGAGCATTTTTAAATTTGATGGCTTATTAAAAAAAACCACAGCAACAAAAAAAAATACAACAAAAAAACCCCAAAGCCCCACAAAGAACAACCCTTTATTACTTTGAAAAATGAAAGCTTTTATTAGTAAAATACCTTCTTGCAGTGCTCGAGTCCTGGAGTTCAAGTCCAACAACCTGAACTAACACTCAAAGCTAAGAATGTTCTTGCAAATACCCAAAGAAGTGGTTTGTGTCTGGCTGAAAAGAACCTATTTCTTAGAGTGAAACCTAAGCCAGATTTGTTTTCTTCTCCATCAAGGAGAAGAAAAAATAATTCTGGCATTCCTTTCTCYCAGTGTATGAAAGTGTGTAAATAAGTTCTCATCACTTAATTTTGCAGAAGTACAAATAATTCTTCATAGGTGAGTTTCCCATTTATGTTCAGCATGAACACAAAGCCTGGCCRGGGTCTGGCCAGAACAGGGGCAGTTTTTGCAGTAGGCAGGAGGGGACATGACCAGGACCCAGAAGTTTTTCTTTACTACTTCACATCATTTTCTGAGAATGGGAGAAGGGCTCTCTTCCCAGTTGGCATAGAGTGGTGGAGGGAGCAGTCAGGTGTTGTTGGGGGTTTCCTGTGTGAATCATTCTTCTCTTTCCTGTACCCTCTGTCATTAGTATTGTTGCTGTTACCCTTCGTTTTCTTATCTCATTGCTGTTTCCAGTAAATTGTTCTTATTCTCAGCCTGTGATCCTCAGGTTTTGTACCTCCAATTCTTCTCTCCATCCAGATGCAGGGGAAGGAGGGCGCACATGGTTTGGGGAGAATCAGTGGGAGCACTAAATTGGAGAGTACCATTCCTAAACCACAACATGGCTCCATTATGTTTCATGCCACTGTTACAATATTGAATCAAGTCATTGTTCACTAAATGTCATTTCAGAAAGACCAGGAAATACTGCCCAGTTCTTTTAAAATCAAACTATTTGGCCTGAAAAAATTAAAATAAAAAAGAAATACAAACAAACCCTGGAAAATATCTTTGTGAAACTTGCAGAATTTCAAGGAGACTTCACAACAAAATTATTTTCTTTCTATTGTAGATTTTTTGAAAATAAAAAACTGGAGAGCTTCTAATCTAGAAGTACAATCCCAACAAAGATGACTTCACATTACAACAATAAATATATTAAAATATTGATCAAAAATATATTAATACTTGCTACATAAAATTTCATCTCTGTGAAGAGGGGATTTCCAAAAGAAAATAACTTGCGTATGAAATACTTTTACCTAGCTAAAATAGAAGGTAAAAATGAAGATCTGTTACATTACAGCTGCTTGCTTATTAGGAGCCAGCCTCTCTGTCACTTTGGTCCCATCAGGTAGTACCTGAATTCCTTATGTAATCCCACCAAATCCAATAGGAAAGCTCAAGGAGTAAGGTACAACTCTTCTGATTAACAGTGGCAGAATCTGACCTTAAGGTCATTTTAATAAATATACTGGTGACTCGCTACTTCCTAAGGACCCCTTTTCATAATGCATTCCATAAAAATAAGCTCTAGAAAGATATGGTTTCTCCTGCTCCAATATTCCAGACATTTGGAAATCCTGAAGAGAACAAAGCACTGCCTGCTTGTCGCAGAAACATAAAACGGTATGTCATAACCTGGATCAGGTACCCACCATGAAGGACACCCACAGGGAGTTAAAGTCCCTGTCCCACAAGTTAAAGACCCACAAGTCCCAAACACAACCATTCCCCTTCAGTATCTTTACTGATGTGTCTAAGCATAGATGTTGAAGTCTGAAGTTGCTCCTGGTTATCAAACTCCTTTTTGCCCAATGTCATGAGCAAGTTTATATTCTGAGATAAACACACAAAAATATCAAGCTATTCCTTAAGTACCAATTTAAAGCTCTTCTATATCAACAAAAAGTATCTTCCACAGTGTAGGAATATCTTATGCAAACAGAATTTGTTGATAGTATTTGAAAAGTAGAAAATAAAAATGTAGTTTATTCTCCCTCTGCATTATCTTCTAGTTGTTGTCTTTGTACAATAAGAAAATAGCACATGGCTTATGCATGGACCTGTCTAGCATAGAAGAAGTGGAAAAGATGCAAACCAACTGGTGCTGTCACTGAAAAAATACTTCAGGTCTTGAGTGCAAACTGTAATATCCTACAGAGATTAATATAAGCATTCCAGGTTTATGGTTATTCATTATTACACTTCTGGGAAAATAGAACAATATATCTTGATAGTTTTAAATACATATTAGATCCTCTGAGTCGCTGCTGATTATTTAGTCCATATTTCTGTCTCTGTACTTCAAAATTACCTTAGAGGGAGCATTCTGAATTTGTAAAGTTAGGAGAAAAAATGGCAAAAATAACTTTTTTAGCCTTTAAAAGGATACCTAAATGCTGACTGAAGCAGCCTCTCATCAGGAGACCAGGCAGAAAAGGGAAAGCAGGAACAGGAGACAGCTAGCAATAACTTTGAACTGACCCTCAAGCCTCAGCTACCAAGTGATGCTCTCAGGATCTCAGAGATTGTGTTTCCCATAATGGGAAATAAAAGTCCATTGTATTCTGCTCAAATGAACAATTTGCTCTGGTCACAAGACTCAGAAGGTAAATATTTCTAGCAAACACAGGTACGTACAAAGTCTTCTTTTAAATTCTGCTCTTATTTTGGCCTTGGGAGGGCAAGAGCAACTTGGCCCACCCCATCCAAAGGGTAAACAGATCTCCCAGTAGCTAGAGAGGAAAGGGCAAATTAATTAGGCAGCTTTTCTTTTGTCTTACAAAGTTGGTGGGGAGGAGGAAGGGGCTGGAGAAACAAAACTCCTCTTGCATAAGATGCTTTAGAAATACACCTGAATAAGAAAAGATGCCAGATTAATTCAGAGAAGTAGTCTGCACACAAACACTGAGCAGAATTGGAGAGCAATTCATGTTAACTGAGATAATTTTTAAAGCATTTTGGAGGAGCATGTCATGGCCTGGCTTAGAACATGGAACAGGCATTATCCTGGTAGGCATTGAAAACACTGCTGAGGAGGTCAGAGTTTCAGTAGAAAGACAGAGCATGAGGAAGGAAATGAGTATATAAGATGAATTTTGCAATGAAAAATTAGAGGATTAGGCAGAACAGAGATGGGTGGTTCCGAGGATGATGAGGAAACCCCCACTGGCACAGGTGGTTTCCCAGCACATTCTCCTCTTGCATTGTTTGGGCACAATGGGGTCACTTGGGGTAGCCAAGAGCTGGTGCCTTCTACAGACCCTGTTCTAGTCACTGGTGAAACCCTCTGGGCATGCAGCCACCTCTGGAAACCTGAGCCTGTGCTGTCTGCAGATGCAGCTGTGGAGAAAATGAGGTACAGCCCGGTGACAGCAGCAGTGAGAAGGTAAACATTTCCTATCTATTGCCTTATTTTTGAACTCACCCCAGCTAAATGATCTTCCCTGGTTCTTGAGGAAGATTTATATGTGATAGCTAAAGAACTTATGATTATTTTGTTTACCCCGCACAGCAGCTCTCATTGCAGGGATATAACCAGGATCCCTTGACTCTGGTTCTCTGGGGATTTGTGCTGCTTCAGAGCCTTGAAGCTCTCCTCTTTCAGAAGGCAGGACTCCCAGGAACTGCATGTTTTATACCCAACATCAGCATTGATAAAATAGTCCACCACCATTTTCCTCCTGCATGTATGCAAGCTAATTAACAACAACGGCTTTATTTTTATAACTCAGAAATTCTGCTGAAAAAAAAAAAAACAAACGACCCAACCCAAAACCTGTATTAGGTAGGTCACACTCTGAACTCACCTGGTTTTACATAGCTGTGTCCAATATCAAACTGTAATTTCAACAGATGAGCTTAAAAAAAACCTTGAGGTGGGACTTGCCAGTAACAAGAGGGCTGAGAAGGACAGAACTCACTGAGAGATCTGCTGAAAATCTCCCTGCAGCATACCCAGCATGCTTGGTACCTCCTACAGGTAACCATGTGTTCAGATCTCCATCAACAAACACTTAGATTTTCTGAATTGTTGGTGTGCTAGCCACCACAGGAAAGAAAGGGAAGAAGGGGAAGAAG
>RAHM01000001.1:0-57673 GCA_003713295.1 Parotia lawesii | reverse complement strand
GAAGAAGAAGAAGAAGAAGAAGAAGAAGAAGAAGAAGAAGAAGAAGAAGAGAAAAAAGGAAGGAAAAGAAGGAAAAGAAGGAAAAGAAGGAAAGCAATGATGGGTTTAAAGTTTCTTAACGTTTCAGCCTGGAAATTGCACAGAGGCTAATGAATCAGCCCAGGCCCCCCTCCATCCTCAGCTAGATCTGCATCTAGCATTCCTCTCTATGTTTACAGCTGGGAAGAAATTGAATTAACTACATAGTATTATTTTAGCATAAACGAACAGGAAGACTGCACCAAAATTGATGACCCAGCGGGTGTTGCCCCTCCCTGACTGTATGTATATGCAGAGCTTTCTAGACTCAAATTTATTGGTTTGTCAGAAACTTTSGTTATTTTCATCAAGTTGAGTTTTACATTAAACATTCCTCAACTTAATTAGAACCATGCGGACACATTTGGGCAGCATCCATATTCCTGCTCAAATAAAAGGGTTACTTTGATACAAATTCAGCATACTTTGCTGTTAAATTATATTTTGCTAGCAATTACAATTAAATATGAAGTTCACACTTAATAGTAGACCTTGTAATCGTGTGGGAGTAGTTCTCCTTCCGTGAACATCATGCGTGGGTGGGAGAAGGGAGAGCCTTGCAGCCTCATTTTAATAATGAAATAAACAGTTGTGCTGGTGAGTAATTCAGGGATTTTAAGACAGGGCATTGGCAGGATGGAAATCGTTTAAGGAGCTTATTTAACCCTCTCACCTGCTACTTGTAGCTCACTCAGGAATCCCCACCACCCAGTTGCAGGCAGAGAGGGACAGCATCAAGACATTTGGGAAGGTGTCAGGGGGTTGTGTCATGCCTGGTTTTTCTTGCTTTTAGTCCACTTGTGAAAATTGTTAAGGGTAGCAGAATGAAGTTTGCACAAAGATTTTAAAGTTCTCTCATTTCCACCAGTTGGTTTCTGAATTTAACAACAGCAATTTTCTAAAAATGCTCAGCTTTTCTGGCATTTGTCTTGAAAAACAGGTAATGTTCAGMAAATTGAGATTTCATTTTAAATTTCATTAGTGGCTTTATATTTTCGTGCTTATTTCTGTTAGCCATAAGCATGCCTGTTATGAAAGGGTATGGAATGGTTTCATTAGAAGATGAAGAGGAGACATTTTGTTATGGAAAAGCAGATTTGATACGACAGTCAGTACAAAGCAGGCTTTTTCTATTATAAAAACAGAATGTGAAATATTTCAACAGTTACATGTTATGGTGGTATTTCTACTATCTTGAAACATGTTTCTACTGACACCTCATGGAATTACAGAATACAAACAACAAAGAAAAATACAAAATATAAACCTTACAGGAAAACTTTCTCATTTCTAATTTTTTTTTCTGAAAACAAAGCTTTAAATTTGGATTTRTACATGAGGAAAACATGAAAGATATAGAGGTCTAGGCCTGAGGAGACATTGGGATGAAATCTGCTTTACTAAAACAAAGAAAACCCAAGATTAAACTAAAGAAAATATTTCTGCCCAGCTCGAACTAATTTCCTAGTCTTTCGCCTTAAAATCTCTTGCTGTCTTGCAAATGAACTTAATTTCCACCCTGTTCGTTTGTAGGCAACTGGAGCTTGTCCTTCATGCAGCTGATGCTACCCAGCTACTGTCACCTGTCAGTGACAACCGAAGGCATTCACTGCTTTCCCTCTGCTAAGCYAGGTTCAGTACGTTTGAAAGAAACCTCCATGCATGCCCAGCTCAGAAGAAAAGTAAATCATGAGACTTATGCACTGTCAACAATTCAGAGAAGCTGCCCTGGCCAATGACAGCAACTCCTTGCATTTGTGGACATACATTCATGCCCAGCTGGGGAGGTGCATTATCCTGGTTTTGGCTGGGATAGAGTTATTTCTTTCCTAGTAGCTGGTACAGTGATGTGTTTTGGATTTAGCATGAGAATAATGTTGATAATAAACTAATATTTTTACTTGTTTCTAAGTACTGTTTACGCTAAGTCAAGGACTTTCCAGCTTCCTGTGCTCTGCCAGCAAGAATGCTGGAGGGGCACAAGAAGGTGTGAGGGGATACAGACAGGACAGCTGACCCCAACTGGCCAAAGGRATATTCCATACCATATGGCATCATGCTTGGTACGTAAACTGGGGGGAAACTGGGCAGGGGCTGCTGCTTAGGAACTGGCTGGGCATCTATTGGTGAGCGGTAAGAAATTGCATTGTGCATCACTTGCTTTGTATTTTTTTACTATTGTTATTGTTTTATTTTCTTCCTTTTTTCTCTCCTTAAACTGTCTTTATCTCAAGCCACAAGTTTTCTCACTTTTACTCTCCCCCATTCCGCTRGCAGGGAATTGAGTGAGCAGCTGGGTGGTGTCTAGTTGTCATCTGGGTTTAAACCACAACATGCATGTGTCACATGGGCCATGGGGACAAGATTTATGTCCCCAGACACACGTCTTCCACACTAAGCATGCTGCAGAAATCTGCTCCGAGCATCTGCTAGCTGAGGCATGGAATTTAAAGGAGTGTTTTCCTTCTTCAGCCTACACATGTATCCTGTTTTTTCACCATTGTTGTTCCTGCATAAACCACACCTGGAGAAGCCAGCTCCATGCAGGCATAAGTGTCTCAGTTCCCTAGGATGGGGGAATTAAATAACTCAGAGCTACAGAAAGCACTATCCTACAAWGCTATCATCCTATTTCTGGTATTGCAGCAGGGAATTAAACCTACAAGAACACACTGTTCTCACAGAGCCTGCCTTACTGCTTCCTTGGAGTGACCCGCTGAACTCTCCTGGTCAGCCCCAGAGCTGCCATCTCTCTTGGTGGATTCATCATCCACAGTGTTAACATCTCTCTGGAGGGTCCTGGGACATAGCAAACCACTGCCTCAGTTCAGCCTTTTCTGCTTTTACCTCTCCTCTCTGCCCATGCTGCCATTATAGTGGTAAATACTGGAGAGTCCATCTACTTCAATTATAGATGAGAGAACCTTGTGTTGCTTGAAGCACTGAGGATCTCTTCAAATACTTTGGGGGTTCCCAAGCTAGCTCCAAGTCAGAAAACACTTTTACTTGGTATAATTTAGCTTCATTTTTGTCTCATTGCACTGCTTTCCAGTCACAATTTCCTTTTAAGCTGGGAATTTTTTTTTTTATACTGGAACTTTTCTAAAAAAATGACAAACATCACTGCACAAAACCGCACATTGAACTTTGGAATCTGCACTGTTTGACTAGTTTTGAAATTTTACAAAATAATGATCCTTACAACGTCCAAGGACTGCCCCCGCTCTGTTACAAAGTCCCAGTGGGTTCCAAAGGACTTCCAAGGCCAGAACCTCATGGTTTATTTCTCGAAGATTCTCATTGCCATGCTCCATTCAGCTCATGCTTTCTCTGAAGGTGGCCAGATTTCCCCAAATGCGGACAGCACAAGAAAAGTGCATATGAAAACACAAAACCAGAAATATTCTGCTGAGCCTAAGGCACTGTATTTCTTTCAGGACCTGAACCTAATTCCCCATCATTCTGCAAATATGCCTGAAAAGGCAGTGCATGGAAAATGAGACTGCTTTGCAGCAAAAGATGCCTTCTGCTCTTTAAACAATCCCTCTTCAACAACACATATTCTCATCTGTGCATTTTTAATAGAAGCATAATTTTTGTCATATGTTGTAATGAATAGCATACAGCTAAATGGTGCGTATAAGACTGTAATTCCATCTGGGAGTTTGTTGACATTGATAAACCACTTGGGTTTTGCTTTTGTGGTTCATGCCATTACAGCAGCTCAACAGGATTACAGTCCTGTTAGATATAGCTGGTTATAGGCATTATATCATATGATAATGGTTATATGTTTTATTAAAGAAAGTATTTAAAAATGCAATTGAAAATTTTCATCAATGGTCTGATAATATGGCATTAAAAATTATGTTCATGCTATTACCTGAATGGCTGGTTTAGTTTTTTTTAAGAGTACTCATCTCAGGCAATGAAAATACTTTTGTTTGTATTTAATTATATCTATGCTGCAGGACCAAAGCATTTCCTTTGCAATTTTGTGGCATCGCTACTTTTATAGGATATGAAAGCCAGAACATTGCACTGCCCATGAAGAAAAGTGAACCAGACAAGTCTAGTAATTTCATAGTTTAAACCGAGTCAAACAGATACACATAGAGAAAACTGCAGGATTACTTTTTTTTCTATAATTTCTAATCACTAGCAGTGATAGCAGTGGCAGTGCTAAGGGTGGTTTAAAATCTGTAGTAATATTTTCCTTCAATTTGATTATAATTAATAGATCAGCCAATCCATGTATGCATTTTCCTGAAAATGAGGCTTATGTTAAGACACATTTCCCTCTTGTCCACAAGTAAATGTGTGAAACCTGTGTGAACAGGAGCTTTCATTCTTCTGCACTTTACTCCCAGTTTGTCTAGATCACCACRGGTTTTAAAAATTTCAGTCATGCAGCCTGTTTCTAGCATGGCTTCACTCTGCTAATTGCATTTAGTTCACAATGAAATAACTGCACTTAATGACTTCAGCAAAGCCCAGATGTTCTAGGTTGGATGGAAGGGAAATATTTCTGATATGAACTCTTCCACTTACACAAACCACTGGAATGGCCAACACTGCCTGACAGATGACTGGAGGCACTGTCACATCTGATGTCCTGCTGTTTGGCTCTGYCCACTGTTCTCTGTGGAAATGTTATTATCTGTAACACCCCCTGTACTAGATTTTCAGACTTTGCTTTTTACACCAAGCACCACCAGCAGGAAAATCACAGGGATGGGTCACAGTAACCCACAGGCACAGGGCACATGGGACGGAATGCAGCTGCATTTATTGGACTAGATGAACTTTAAAGTTCCCTTCCAACACAAACTATTCTATAATTCTTCCCCTTCCTACTGCTGGCTTTACAGAGCTGCTGCTCCYCCAGCACCCACACATCAGCCTCAGGTGCCTTGCTGCTGCTCCCAGATGTTTGTCTGTTCACACACAGGAACTCTTGAACACTGCAAGAGAGCCGGGGCACTCACACCATGTCCAGTCAGCAAAATTAGAGAAAGAAACTGGAGGATGAAGTTGCCCAAAGAGTCAGTGGAAGTTATTCTGCTGAAGCCTACGCACTGGATCATTGTCTGGAGGCTCCGCAGGTGATGAGAAGCTTCCAGGCAGAGGCAATATTCACAGAGCAACTGCTCTAGAGGCCAAGCTACTATTTAAAATGTTAGGAGATACTGGGGTGCATTTGCCTGTTTATCCTCATCTCATGCAGTTTCAGACTCCACTATAGACTAGGAAAACTGAAATTTCACTTTCAACATAATGCCACTTCCACCCTGTGGCTAGGACCTTCTCCATAGTACAAAATCTTTGCAGGCACAGCTTTCACAACAAACTCTCCAAGTGGAGATGTGGTGCATACTGGCAAGAGATGTTTGCTAGCAGTGTTTATACCAGCTACCCACATGACAGAAGCTATGCCTCTCAACAGAGCTTTTTCTGCTATGAGGACATTGACCAGAACTGATGGTTTAATTAGTGGCATGTTTCCTTTCTTCTCTTCTGATGCTCTTAGCTGAGAAAGCTGCATATGCAAAATGTTTGAATGCAGACAAATCTACTACTCCTGGGGAAGCCACACAATGGCCAGCAAATGGTTCCAGCATTGATGGGGGAGYGGAGGGGGCTGAAGCAATACAGCCGTGACATGCTGATCCATTCTCATGGATCCTGGGCAACGTCCAACAGCAACATAAAAGTATCCAGGGTGGGATTTAGGGTTGCAGGTTGCTCCTACAGAAGTTCTCTGGAGCCAAGGTGGAAGGAAACAGAAGACAGCCACTAATGAATCTACTTTTGCAGTGATTTAAGATGCCTAAATCCTTTCACTCAACATATGTACTAAATTCTCATTAGCCTTAAAATATTGTAATGATCAGAAAAGCTTCAGTATATGGTACCTTCCCACTAGACTCTGYATTTCTCATCCATGTATACCTCCTCACTTGACTAAACAATACAGATTTTTCCTCTGTTAACACTGCACAATTACAACAATTCCTGTGAGGGCAAGACAGAAAGGGAGGAAGGCTTGAAGRGCCAGACTCTATTCCCTCTTGCACATCATTAACAACATTGTCAGCGAAGTAATAAAGTCATCCTCATTATAAATGCAACAGAGAAAGAACACAATGTGATTCAAGGTGGGATCAGTGGACAACACCATCAATTTTTTAAAATTATGTTTAAAGTAGGCAGATTTGATCTGAAGCCATTGAAAGAACAAATTTGGGAGGCCACTGGGTCAYTTTTACAGAATCCCTTTTGTAAATGTAATGGCACTTTGCCCTGGGTTAGGATGGGATAGAGTTAATTTTCTTCTCGGTGGCTGGTGCAGTGCTATGTTTTGGATTTAGGATGAGAACAGTGTTGGTAACACACCGATGTTTTAGTTGTTGCTGAGCAGTGCTCACTCTAAGTCAGAGAGCAGCAAGTGGCRTTGGGGTACTTAGTGGCCAGCTGGGGCTAAACCACGACACACATTAATGGAAGTTACACTACATACACACATAAAATAGTGAAAATTAGTGTATATAAGTTATGGTACTGTTTTCTGATGAGTACTGAAAAATTCCTGGAAAAACACTTAATAACTATGTAATGTTTCATAATACTGTCAGCTGAGTGATTTCCTGCTCTAAGGGGAAACACGGCCCTGCAGTTAATTTCACTGGGTTTAGAGAAAAGGCCATAGAGAAGATTTTTGGTATTTGTTTTTGAAGCTTAGTTTTATCCCAGGATGAGGAAGCCTAAGCATTTTTACAATAGCTGAACCAGGAATGCTCCGAATTTTATTAGTAGAATCACTATGGGTAATGCAGCTACTAATTATTTCTTTACTTCAGGAGTCACAAATTAAATAATTCAGAAAAAGTAATCAGGAGGCAGAAAGTTAAGACTGGGTAATTCAGATGGCAGGGCAGGCACAGCACATCTGCCAGAACTGTTGAGCAATTTGCAGCTGGAGCTGCCAAGAACAACTAGAAGGTGGTGTCCTGGAAAAGGTACAGCAAACCCCCTTTAGCTCCTTCCTCCTTCTTTCCTTCACGATCAGAGCTGCATCTTCCCCATACCGTGATCTTGGCACTGATCTGGAGTGAAAAGAGTTTAGAGCTTATCTGTTACATATTTTGTAGAATCACTTTGTTTCCTACATTTAGTGAAAGCAAAACTGTGCGTCTTTCTTTGGGTTAGACACATTTGTGGGTTTGCCCATATTATAGATTGCTATGGCTAGATACAGTGCCAAGTCCCAGCAGCTGGTTTGTACAAAAGCTGGGTATATGATTCTGATTCCTTATTATGAAGGAGGGAAGAAATAAGTGTCTCTACATCTTTCAGAGTTATTCAGAGGGAAGGAAACACCTTAACAATAACTTTTTTAAAATGTACTATTCTGAATAGACCTGCTGTGGAAGAGACGGCAAGGATCTTTTGTTGTGTTAGATGTTTTCATTCCAAATAATTTTATTTCTAGGACTAAATAATGTCCAGACCTGATTTAAGAGTTTCCATACCATCTTCCACTGAAGCCAATAAGAACAAAGGGCCTAACTCTATACATCTACTTGCTAGTTCTTTCTTTAAAAGTAGGGGCACCTACAGTGTGCTCACCCTTACTGACATTTATTTAAATGACTTTCAGCATTACCTACTGGCCATGTGGAACTGCAGTCTCATGGATTGCAATGTGAGCTTTGGGATATATTCAGCTTGCACACTGAGAGCAAAACTGCAGCTTTGGACAGTTTTTAGGTGGCTGTGCTAAGGCTAAAGCAGCCATTTGGTACTGTGTACACACTATTTTTAAGCACTGACCTTGCCTTTGATTTCCTTCCAATGCCTTCCCCCACATACAGCTCACTAACCACAATCCACTTCTTTCTTTGTGGCAAATCCTGAGGATTTGTTGTTGGTTTGTTGGGTTTTTGGAGGTTTTTTGGAAGGGAGATTCTCCCTATTCTTACCAAATTTTGGAGAACAGGTAAATACTAGTGGCTTCTAGTCAGATTCCAGCAGACAAAACCATGGAGCAAGGAAACAAAAGGTTGTTCAACTCAGGCTTTTCCTGTAAAATGTTAAGTCACGCCTACTTAACTGGGATACTCTGACTTAGCACTGGCCTGATGTGTCTTTGTTCACAGTACCGTGAGGGTCCACACACCACAGGTATGCCAGCACCTGGACCAGTCATCAAAGGCTCCCCTTGCAGTTCTGGAGGAGTAGGTGCTTCATTTCACTCATCATTTAAATATCTGCTTTAAGATGARATTAAGTGACCTTATTTGTGTTTTCCATTGACCATAAGGAGAGTCAGGAGTGCTTACTGTACCTTGTAGATAAATAGGTTTGATAAACCAGTCTTGAAGTCATAAACAGAGACACCAAGGGAGAGATGAGGGACCTTATCAGAAGAAACTCAACAGCTTTCCTGGTATTTTGTCCCATAGACTGCTTCTGCATTTTACTTTAGAGAGTCATTGAAAAAAAAATGCAAACAAAGTCTCAAGAAATTACTTGGACATAAAGGACCAAACTTCTTTCTCCCCATTCCCAGTTCAGGATTGTACACACTGAACTACAGATCTTTGTGCCTCCCCTCCTTCTTGCTTCAAGATTTCAATATTTACGCTGCACAGGTCCAATTTCAGCAGGACTGGGGAGATGCTGCCTACACAGAYGAACAGAAAAAGCTGGATTAGTTCAGAAGACAAACCAGGTTAAAATCACTATTACAGAAACTTCCGAACACAGGAAAAAACTAATAATATGGACATTTCTTTGCTAGAATAAAAATATACCAAATTAAGGCACTGCACATTTAAAAGTTCTTAAGGACTTCAGATTTTTAAGCACAAGGAAGTGTGAAACTCTGACATCATTATTATTAAAGTCAAAAAAGAAATGGGTAGAGATAACATGAATGTTTGCAAGTACATTACCTTCTTGTGGGAGGGAAACACGTGTATGCACATGTGCACTTATATGTGTGCAAAAACATGCACTGGAGGAATTAGAAAAGGAAACAATTTTATTTTCTTAAACTCACCAGGAAAAAAGAAAAATAGGTCATGGTGTATTTTTTCTGAAATAAACAAATTAAAAGTTGCAAAATAACAATGTAGAAATTTCTTCTTTGCATCAGCACAGATTTCTGAAGTGATAGGCTATATTTTATAATATGATGAATTTGTAAATGTTTTCATGACTAAAACAAAGAATATTATCTTAACGGATTTTTTTTTTAAATACAGCTAAAAGCAAACATTAACAGTTTGATGAAAATGGCAGCTGTTGTCATGACTGTAAGCATACAGCAAATTAGCTCATATCTAAAGCTTTAAGGATTTGTTCATATTTCTCATAGTCTTCCTGTTTGCCTTAATGTTATCCTACCATATTATCTTCTAAATATGGGAAGTTTACTTGGGAACGTCTATTTATTTTTTTCAGTTCTCCAAAATTTCTTGAGATAATTGTTTTAACATTGTCTTTATGGGTGGGCTGTTCCAAGTCAATGTGGCACATCAAAATTATCTTGAGAGAACTTGCTGAAATTTTTTGTGACTTTTCTCCCAGGACTCAAAACTTTAACAATGCTGTTCTTTTCTTCCCTGAGGTATTTTTCCAGCAATGAGAGCTACTGGGCTTCTATGCAATCTACTCAAAGCTTCTTCAAGGCATTTTCTTTCACTGTGTTCTTTATGAGTTCTTTCATAGCCACCCAAATAATTTTCAACAAGTTTCAGCACGAAGTTTCACTAGTGGTTGCTCAACAACTATTGGTGAGTGGACTCCAGGTTTTTCAGGCCTTTCAGGTGGTGCAAACTGCCTTCAGATCCAGRAGCCACTGCAGCAAGAAAAAGCTGGCTCCTTGGAGATGGAGAATGTGCAAGACCACAAGGCTTCCTACAGGGACCAGGGAGACACTGCATGGATAAACTTTGGTAGGTCTGAAGAAAATTAATTCATGATCCAGTTATAAACTAGCTCACCATCTACATAAACCTGTTTTAGGAAACCAGAGTTGGTACACACTGACGCTCCCAAACCCAAAAATTGCAGTAGTCACACCACAACCATGAATCTCTGTCGGCAAATCATATGACTATCAAAGTACAGGATGATGGCAAAGTCATTTTCAGGTTGATTTATCAACCATTTTGATTAAAATAGATTAAACTTCTGCTCTATTATTACCAGTAGATGGTGAGTTTGTGTACAAATTTTGGATCCACGATACATAAATCTAACACAACGTAGTCTGCCTCCTAAAGTTGTGTAGAAGAAACACACCACAGAAATAAAAAGCCACACTACCCTCACTCTTTGCAGCTGGCAATTTGAGGAGCAGATTTGCTCTACACTTCACAGCAGTCACTGGCAAAGCTGGGAACCGATTCAAGACTTGTGTCCTAGCCATAAAACCACGCTTGCTCTCCTGGCATAGAGAGAAATGGGAACATGCCAGAGATGCAAAGCAAATGCCAAGTTGTAGAATAGGCCCCTGAAGTATTTTTCTCCCTGGAGAGAGATTAAAATCTTCCAGTACTTATAAACACCTGCCTAATGATGACAGAATTGAATTTATTGCTTCTTGCAGCAAAAATGCCTCAGAAATAAGATACTAGATGCCCTGTTGAGATCATCCAAAACAGCATGTGTTGTAGTTATCACAAACTTCAGGTGATAGCCTAAAACATCTGCAGCACATGTACTGTTTGGTGAGCACTAAGGCACAGCTTGTAGAAACTCTGCCGGGGACCCTCCAGAGATTGTAAAGTAGCTGAGACATGATAAGACTTGAAAGAACACCTCACTGCATGATCCTCCATCACTACCCCTACACAGCACCTCCACTGGAAGCACTGCCAAATGCCTAAGCTGTGCACCTTCTCCTTCAGCTTATCACACTCTTAGGTTAGTGAAAACACATTTCTGAGGCTGGGACAACAACTTTGAACAGAGATCTTAACACAGAACTGCTGCACCTTTTCCTTTGGGAATCAACTATCCTCCAAAAGCACTTATGTCACAAAGTATTTTTGCAAAGAAGATTGGGCTTCAAAAATGTTAATCAAATGCAAACTTTTAAACAAATCTTTTTAATCCCTCTTGACACATCTACATGGTCAAAAACCAAAGCTGTGCCATAACCAGCATCCGTTGGAACGAATAACATCAAGCGCATACAAAAAAGCTTTCCAGCTCTACCATGTTTAAAGTTGGTATGAGTAAAGGCAACGTCCATTAAACTAAATGTGACAGCTATGTTAAAGGTGAGGAACTATAATTTATATATTGCCTGTAATACGGTCAAATTCCTGGTAGAAATGGCAAAACAATCTAAACCGCAGTCACCTGATACTGTTGGATTTCTTTTCTCTTATAAAAAAAAGAAAGTTTTCATGACTTTTTATTGATAGAAGATGTAATCAAAATGGTCCCTTTTGACTGGAGAGATTTAATCATGCAGGTTGAGGAGGAACCCTATTTGCAGGTCATAAATTAGGTGAAAAAGATCCATGTTTATTTATTTTTGTTTCTTCTCYTCTGGACAAAAATCCCTATTTTATTATCTGGGACAACTGGCAAATATTTTAAAATATGGTCCTTACAAATTTAGCTTCACTCCTCAGATCTCAGGCCAACAACAGCTAAAAGGAAAAAAAAAGCAAATAAATCCTTGCCCCGTTCACCCTTTCACCACCTTTATAATTCTGTTCCTCTCAGAAAAACTTAAGAGAACTGGTGAACATTGCAGTGTGCCAGAGAAGTCAGTGCGCACAGGCTATTTTAGATCAAAGGGAGAAATGCCTTCTGAAGTGCCAAGAGCTTCCTTACTATTATACCAAAAAAGTGCCAGCTCGTCTTTTCTGATGGATTAAATATCATGGAGAGAGGGTGCGTCTAATAAGGGCACAGCTGGGTGATTAAAGACATTATGGACTGGACAAACACAGCTTTCAACTCCCTTTGGAAATAGCCCATCCTGGCACACAACGGTGATATACTTGCAGGGCAACAGACAGCACGTGCCAGCTTCAGCCCTGGACTGACTTCAGCCAGTAGTAGATAAGTAGATCCAAGTGAAGAGCAATGTAATTCCCAGGATGACAATGGCACAGAAGGTATGTCCACTGCAAAACCAGAGCAACCTCAGAAAGAAAGAACCTCAAGAACATTTTAATACAATTGCCTACGAGTACCCAGAAAGCTAACTGGATAGGTATCTTCAGGGTTCTCATATTCTCAACTCAAGTGATAATAAAAAAAGGTTTTTTGCTTCTTTCACTTCTGAGCCATCCTCAGTCTCTGCTAGCCTTCACCTTTGAGCTGGCTGCTAATCAACCAGATTCCTAAAAAAGTCTAACTTCCCGACTTCCAAAGGATTGAAGCAGCTACCTCCTCTTGACTTGCTTTCTCTTCAAGTGCTGATTTCTTTTGTATCTTTTTGAGTCTGTGACCTTGARCAAGAGGCTTCAGGCAGCAATTTGAGCTCTTTTAGCACTCCTGAGAGCGTGCCCATCTAATCTTTGTCTATCAGAAATGCCCCATGTGGGGAGACCGATGTCCATCCCCCAGGCTTCTGTCTCCCACAGTGGCTGTTGCAGAAGTGGCTTAGGGAGAGCATATGAAACAAGCCACTATCTGAAATCTAATCCTCATGCTCCTCCTGCATCCTGCTGTTAGATTTCAGATGTTAGAGGGAATATAACCGCCTTCCAATAGGATCTGGTTTGCACCTTTTACTCATTAATTTGTCTAATCCGTTTTGAAACTCTTGATGTGTTCTGACTTCACACTTTCTTGCAACAGCCAGTTGTAGTTTATTACAGGCTTTGAAGAAAGGCACTTTTAAAAACCTGTTTTAAATTACATCTGATCAGTTTCAATACATGTTCTCTGATCTAGTACTGTAGGATTTGGTAAACAAGTTTAGCACTCATCTTCTGCACTGCCTTCTTGATGCCATAAATCAGCTTCATCCCTCTTCAGCTTTCTCTCCAAACTGAAGTGAAACCATAAGCCTGCTCTTACTTTCTTTCAGCAAGTTTAGTTGTCCTTTTCGATAATTTTCTTTTTTTTTTTTAGAAAAAAATATGCTCTTCCTGAGATGCAGAGACCAATTGTACGCGATACTTAAGGTGTGGAGGCACAAAGATTTTCTACAGTGGCAAAATATCATCTTTGGTTCTCAGTATCATTCCTCATATAGGCAATTTTAGCTGCAGGTACACATGGAATCAATGCTGATAAAGAACTGCTAACTCGGCATGGATTGGGCTATTCTAAAGCACCACAGAATTGTTTTGGAGATGCTTAAATTAACTCCAAACAAGAGGCTAGATCACACAACAACACAGGATAATGCCATGCAGACATGCTTGCTTAAGCCCTGGAGGATTTATAACTACACGAAGGCAGAGTGCAAACCCCTCCTAGGTTTGGCAGCAGCTTGTCAATCTAGGATGCCTACAATCACAGTGCATCAGATAAAGCAGGCAGGCCAACAGCCCTCCCATGCATTTGAAATGTCTTCAGAACAGCACCTCTCATTTTGGGAGCCATCTCCTCTCTCCCCAAGCTCTGTATCTGATGTGAACAACATCTGCAGCCCATGTACTACAGAGCTAATAATTACCAGAAAAAAATCAGTGACTAACAAATTCTCCACAATTTAAGACTTGTTTTCAGTCACCAAGAAAATTTACCAGTATCCCATCTGAAAGGCAAGGCATAGCTGTTATGTGACAGCAGAGGATGGAAAGTATGAAGTACTTCCTCTTCACCCAGTGCTGCATGTCTTCTCCCTCCCTATGTATGCCACTGATGCACCTCAGAAAATATTTATGAGTTCTCATTCAAATACTTCAGCTGATAAATTTAATATCACRTTCCCTGGGGTAAGCAAAAAATAAAATATTGCATTGGCCTTCGCACATGTGGAGATTATATTACTTTACAATGAAACCCAGCAAGCTGCACATTACAGTTTTTACCACAATCTCCTTGGTAGGAATGTTTCAAATACATTGCATATGTGTGAATACAATATAAGCATACTGAAATGCTTTGAACACTGTAATACATCAGACACTTGAGGCAGCRAGGGGAAAAAAAAAAGTCTTCACCTATCTTGGCTGTTATCTCCAGTCTGTGCTGTCCTTTGTATATTTGACAATGGTATTCTTCGGTCTGATGGATGGCGCTACTTACAACATATAAAATGAACTTCCAATCAACTGGATCCTTGACCACATCCCCCAAACCCGTTACCTTGTTCATTAAGTATCTCTGTGAAGGAAAGCAGACGAGAGTGCTTCCCTGTGTGGTACAGCCCCCAGAAAAACAGATTAAAGGTGTCGCAGCTGTACAACAAAATACATGGGTTTAGCAAACACATTTCTACACGCCATAAAAGCCCCGACATCTGACGTGCTGGGGTTTTACAAGGCTGCAGCGCTGGAAGGTGGGCATAGAAACCGAAAGCATTCAAAGGCATTAAAGAGTCACGTTCCACGTTTGCTTCCTGCGCTGCGAGGCCGCCGGGATCAGCGCGGCACCTGCTCCCTCCGGCGCGGGCTCCCGGCCGGGGCTCGGCTGCCACCTCCTGCCTCGCCGGGGAAGCGCCGCCGGCTCCCCGGGAACGTGCCCGACACCGGCACGCCAGCCAGCCCCAGCACGGGTATCCGGGACAAGCAGAAGGGAGTTTGGGGTCTCCGAACTCCCAAACGGGACTATTTCCCCATTCTACACTTCGGGAAATTACAACTCATAAGATATAGGCACCCGTCCACGAAGTGCTGCCAATCWGAGAGCCTTCTAAACTCTATTTTTCAGGACTACAGCACGCTTGGTAGCTTTCTGTGCCTAAACCAAAATGTCCATATGTGTGAGCATTAATCATTCCCAAAGAACAAAGCACAAGCAAGCTGGTGCATCCAGGGAATGAAAACAAACAGTCAGTGAACATTTCCAAGTGACTTACCAACCTCCACACAGGAACTTGGTGGCACAAACAAATTTTCATCACCATTTTTAACCAGAAAACCACAGTCTTCCTTTTGGTTTACTGGGGTTTGTTTTAAGGCGGGGGCGGGGGGGGGGGAGGGAGGGGGTTGGTTGTTTGGTTTGTTTTATACACAGCAGGCTTCAGCCCAGTAGAACATTCTGTAGATCGTTCTTAGGTTCTCCTGGTTTGCCTTTGAATTTCCTAAGACAACTGTAGAAGCAACAGCACATGACTGCATGTTTAAATAAAACGTACTTGCCAAGAGACTTGAACAGGATGGCATACACAACTTTCTTTTCCYCTTAATATTATCTTGAGCTTTGTGATCTACCTTTAAAATGGCACATGCATGTGTATGCGTGTACGTATCTTCTTTCTTCCACTCTTGTCCCTTGACAGTTGTTCTCCCTATACTTTGCCATACATTTTATGGATTATTACTGGCAAGAAATCAAGGGTGAGAGAGGGTCATCTGGAGGCTCACTACCAGATTGTCTCATTGACTCAGCCTCTTGCAATTGTTTCTCTGCCTCCACCTACTATTAACCATGTTAACCAGTCTGCCTGTTCTTTCCCACACATCCAATTTTCTCTTTTCACCCATCATCTGGAAGTGCTCCTTCTCTTCCACCACTTTCCTATTATATCACAAGTCCATGAATGGAAATACACAAACTTCCCAATGAAAATACTATAAGAAGTTGGATAAGGTTTAAAAAAAAAAAAAAGTAGTAAATAAACCCCCATCAAACACCTCAGCAAGAGTCTCAGAAATAATTATGTTGCTTTAGATAAAGTAAAAAAAAAAAAAATTGAGATGGACACTCTAGACACTCTACAAGGAACAATTTCAGGACATGGAAAATAAGTTTWGCAAACTTCTCAACAATGTAATTGGGATCTTATGGGAAGGGCTGGCTAACAGTATCTACATTCATAACCATACTAGCTCAGTCAATAATGGCATGATGGGATTCATCATGACATCCAGAGGGCACTGCAATTTCAGCCCTATTGGTTGTAGGCCAGTTTGACTAAGTTTTTCTTCTCTTCTTAATAGAAGAAAAATCACACAAAGTTCATGTCCAAACAGTCGTTTTAAGGGTGTTTTCACACAATTAGAAGAGGTCTATATATTTCCAGTAATTTTCATCTGAAAAGGACACATATATTGCCTTGAGGGTCAGATAGAATGATGATGCTGTTCACAATGATCAAAAAAGGATCAAGACATGCTGGTTTTAACAGAAAATGTTAATAGCTGTCATGCTGAGTTTAAAACAATGGGGTAGACAACCATGAGGGAAGAGTCAGAACCAGCTGAGATTTTTATTTGGAGCAGTGGAAGTCAGTCTCTGCAGAAACAGGATTTGAACTTACATGTTTTTTTCAAGTACAGTAGCTTGCTAAGTTCCATGCATGTAAAGGCACTTCTTGTACACGTGCTGACAAACATTCTACTTTGCTGCTCTGAAAACAGCAAAGCTGAAGGGTGTTACTTGAATTTTGTCCATTCAAATAAATGGATGAAAAAGAATATATACCATAGCTCTATTGACATATGAACACTTTTATATATATGGATATCTGAGGGTGTTTCATTTTTTTGTGGAGGGGTTCTACAAAACATGACCTCAATTCCCTTAAACACATAGTCTTAAAACTAGAAACCTTTTTGTTCCCCCACCCTAYTTGCCTTCCTAAACCTGTCCTAAGCATCTGTATTATGTTATCCAACACACTGGCTGCTAACAATACAATCAATACAAAAGGTTACTTAGGGGTCATGGCTTTTTTTTCTGTCCTTGAAATACAAAGCTTATTTTAAGAGGGATTAGAACTTTTTCACTGAAGAAAATGTCTTMGAACCACTCAGGTGAGCAGAAAAGAAAAAAGCATACTGGAATTATGATTGGTTTTTTTTAGTATGAAAAAAGGTAATTTAATAAACATTTTTCTGCGCATCTACATAAAATACATTTTTTCAGTTTCACAATTTGATTGTAAAATTTTATAGGGCARGAACCTGGCATGCCAGGCACTGACATAAATGCCTATTTCATCACTTTTGGAAAATAGTATCTGTCTGCTTACACATTAGTATATTTTATAACATCAACATACAAACTCTATTGTTCTGCTTCAAAGAGTAAAGCTTAGCTTACCTTAGACACTAGCCTTAGTCAGACTACAGCAAAGACAAACTCCTGACACTGACTGAGCTAGAGGACAAGCTAGGTTGATTTGTACCTAAACATTTTCCCCCTCGTAGATATATTTTTTTATATAACTCTGCTTTGTGCCTAATAATCTTTCAGCAGTATGAAATATTAGATAACAATAAAGGAATTTTTTTAAACAAACCCAACAGGTACAATCCAAATTGTCTGAGTAAATTTTTTTAAAAGCATACTTTTTACTTAAAGTACCCCCATTTCATGTAATATTGTGTTGCTCAGARGTCTCAGTGAAAATATTTTAAATACTTCTGCTTACGTACTATAAAAAGTCCCCCCAATTGCTTTTGAATTGGAAGAGAGGAAAAGCTCCTTAAGACAAAGGGATTTTCAGATTAGTTTCCATTAGTTCACATAATATAACATGACTTGGACACTTTCAGAATGAAAAAGAGGAAACATGGTAACCAATGGCTGATATTTGTATCAGATATYTGTATAGTGATTTACGTCCATAAAATACTGTATCATAATTTAGAT
Source organism: Parotia lawesii (assembly GCA_003713295.1). Classification (NCBI taxonomy): domain Eukaryota; kingdom Metazoa; phylum Chordata; class Aves; order Passeriformes; family Paradisaeidae; genus Parotia; species Parotia lawesii. Next base: position 39,847 of record RAHM01000001.1, on the reverse strand, counting down.
CAGGTACATGAAGCAGTTGATGCRCACTTAGAGCTTTTTGTAGTGGACTTCCATACAAAAATAATGCCAAGGCACCAAACAATTATGAAGGCATGTGGGATCATCACATACAACACATACTAACCACTCTGTCTGCTCAATTTATTAAAGAGAATCTCAAAACAAACATTTGCTTGCTGACCAATGGCTGAAAACATTTCTACTTAAATGTCTAAAACCATTGAAATAATAATTTGCCATTACTTCTGCTTTACTTAAGGCTAAAAAAAACAAACCACGTGTGCTCACCTAACATCCGCTATCTGGTGCRATGGTCTTGATGCCTAAGATTTTTAGCTTTTTATATTTTTCATATATTTGTAGCTTTGTACATTGCTAATGCACAGCTGTAGCTCCTAGTACTTTTTCTATCCTCTTTCCCTACATTTAGGAACAATAAGCTAACCTTCTAAACACATTCCTAAAATATTGTTTAGTCTTATTTCAAGAGAACCAACTACAAACATGTTCTGTTTTCCAACCAAAATCTGGACTAGACATAACAAAAGTGGGGCAAAGAAGCCCCTGGGCTGCTTCCAGTGGGGCAGGACCCCAGGAATTATTACCTAACCAACTAACCTTTTAATTGGATAAGTATACTAATCAACTAACTTTATAAAAATGGTAAAGTTATTGTTCCACGTGCAGTTTTCACTATATTGTGTACATGAATGCTTTCAMGTAAAGGTTCGCTTTTGAATTATCACTCTAACGCTGTTTGGGAAGATCTGTTCTATTTTCCAGGCAACAGTCGAACAGAAATTACAAATCCTACTAAGGCTTCACATTCCAAACACATCATCTCCARAACAGATCTTCAAGGCTGACAAACAGATGTATGTTCAGAGTTCCTTCACATCACTGGATGAGAGACCTTTGCAAAGTCTCCAGGAAAGGGAGCAGGTTTCAGGGATAATGCTTGCACCAGCTTCAGGAACACAGACACATGAGGAACACTGGCTTGCAGCTGACATAGCCAGGTTTTCCAAAACAAACAAGGAACAAAACCAGACAGGTCGAGGGAATTCTAAACCAGAAATGTTATTAAACAGAAAATATTGGGGCCTATGCCTAATTTTTTACAGGATATTGTGTGGTTTAATATTAAATATATTTTTTCTATATGTGGGATTAGTTCTCACCCTTCATAAACTATTTAATGCATTGAATAAGACAGGAAGATATACTCTTCTCTTGGCAAAGCAGGCAAAGTAAACAATGCTCTCCAAATTAATGGCTGAAGCCCACAAAAGTGCTTGCGCAGTGTGGAGATTTGCTGCTGACAAGCCCTGATCCCCTGACATTCGTGCTGCTGCAAAACACACCAGCACATTACAACAGGACCCCGCTGAGAGCAAGCTGTCCTAAAACGAAATTACCTTCAAGTGAGCTCTCAGGCTCACACATCAAAAGCACACACACCCCCTGTTAACCAGAACTGGCACAGAGCAGCTGTGCCATTATCCCAGACTCCAAGGGGCCGAAACAGTAAAACATGCACCGTCATGGGAAAGAGGGGGGGTCAGGTATAACCAACTCCCCTACAGGAGCCACAGTCAGGCCCATGACTCCATCAAAGTAGGAGCTGTGCAAATCTGGTGGTGCTGCTGCTGTTCAGATACTGAAGCTTTTGTGACCTATAGCAAAATACGTAACAGACAGAAAACCAGTAGTGGCCCAAATGACACACGGGTGGTTCTAAAACAAAATGAGCTTAAATGTTTTCAAGACTTTTTTTTTAATTATCACACAAGATGTTCTCCAATGCTCTCTGGAAGTCTGTACTTGATGCCTTCACAATGACTTCCCAGAATTTCGTCAAAGCACTTCATTAGCTTTCTACTTCATGGTGAAACGTAATTTAGGCCTGAAAACAACCACCCAAGCCCACTATTTTAGTTCAGAAGAAAAAAAATGAATTCTGATGCTTTTGCCAACCAAAAGCCACAAAACATACATCATTGAGCAAACCATTCTGCATTATCCCACTTTCAACAGGAAAACAAGCAAGTGACATTTAGTATGATCAACAGCAGAGGAAAAGTCAGGGTCAGTCCTGGAATATTAACTCCRAAGTCTCTAATTTCCATTCCCATGTTTAGTGCTGTCTAACCACATCCATTCAGGAGACCAGTAATGTACCTTTTGGGCAGGGGGGCTGCAACCTGAAGCAGAATCCCAAAGCCTACACCTCCAAAATCTTACCTAAAATCCTGCAGGACATCAAAATCAGCAAGTCTTCTACAGTTAAACAAAAATACCCTTGCTCAAGAAAGCATGAAGGTATTGGATCTCTTTAGTCTACAAAGCAGAGGTCTCAGAGAAGCATTTGCTAAGTGATGCAGTATGAAGAACCAGCAATCACTCCTTTGCCTCAACCAATTTAAAAATAAAACTTTTACCAAATACCAAGGTGAATCAAGAGGCTTGGGTGCAATTTGGTTCTCAGGAAGTTTTTGAAAATAAATCAAACACTAGGGATAATCTTAAGTAAAAAGCCTAAAGCAAACTTAATCAGTTCTCCAATGCTTACCCTGCACAGGTTCCATGGTCATTTCCCGTAATGTTTCATTTCCTGGAAAAGCCCTAATTTGATACCTAAGCATTTTGATAAGAAAATTTAGATTTCAACCTAATTCCTTCTGACAAAAAATATTTAGGAAGTGTTGATTCTATTCCAATGAAAATAACTTTGCATGACAAGATGTCATTCCCTAGTATTAATATTCGTTGCTATGTAAAATGGTAAGGTGACATTAAAAAAAATAAGAAACATTCCTGAACATTTACTGCACATTTCCTGAACGTTTAATGAGGTATCATGCCACTGCAGCAAAAGAAACACTGCCTAACAAACTTGCCTGTAAACTACAGCTCTCCCTACTTGAACCCCTTTTCCTAGGAGTTAACTGGTCATACTTCATAGTAATTCAGAGGAAATGTAATAACCCAGCTACTGCTAACATTGCCATTCCACTAGTATAAATCAAGCACAAAAAACATTTTGATGATGTTATTTTTCTCACACCAAGTTAAATTGTGTTAAATGGATATTTTGTAAACCTGAACAGTTTGCGTGAGCTGGACTCATCTCAATTTACTTGCAGGCTAAAAATGCATGAATTAAATCATGGAATAAATTCGGTTGGAAGAGATCATGGAGTCCAACTGCAAACCAAACACTGCCAAGCCCACCACTAAATCATGTTCTTAAGTGTTACAAGTCTTTATACTGCCTCCAGGACTGGTGATTCCACTACTTCCCTGGGCAGCCTGCTCCAATGACCATGTTTAATACCCAGTCTAAACCTCCCTGGCCATTTTATTAACCTGTAACTTGCTACTTTGGAGAAAAGACCCCCACCTCATTACAACCTCCTTCAAATGGTTGTAGAGAGTGGCAAGGTCTCCCAAGCCTCCTCCAGGCCAAACAACCCCAGCTTCCTCAGTGGCTCCAGACCCTTCGCAGGATTTGCCATCCTCCTTTGGACACACTCCAGTACCTSAAGTTCTGTCTTCTGAGGGCCCCAAAAGCGAACTTCATGAGTGTTCACAGAACACCTTTTTGCTTACCCAGCACACCCTGCTTCTCCAGAGTGTTAAGAGGTGGACAGGAAACCTAGTGATGGTACCCAAACACATATTTTCAATCAGATTTCTCCATAAATATTGGGGAAATGAAAAAGGTAACTACCTCAGGTATTAAATACAGTAGCCATAGAGCATTCCACATGCTCCAAGTAAAATACTAACAGCCAGACACCTTCTTCAGAACTTTTACTAAAGGCTATCGGCTGTTTACTCATTCATTTCAGTGGCAGTTCATTGTGTCCTCACTCAAAGACCATCATCTTAGAATTACAATTCACCAGAACATATTCATTCCTTCCAACAAATTCCTTATTTTTTCAATAGCAAATCATAAAATAGTCCCCTATATGTTGGTATGAAGTGCTTCACATCCCAAGACATCAATAGCAGGTGTGTGAGAAACAAGGTGTGCCTTCTCCACTCTACCAGGTAATTTTTTGTCAAAAATAACAAGGAAAAGCCATTTATTTTTGCCGAAAAAGCAAGCATTTTGAAAAGCTGTCTGCTTGCATGTTTTTACCCACTACCCAGGAGAGGCTTATTGAATTGCACATTTATTACTCTGCATCCAGAGATGCAAGGAATTAAGACTACACTTGACAGGTAAAAAAATATTCTAGTAGAGGCGTTTTCAGGTAGACAAATCTCAACCTCAGCAACACACATGCCACTGAACTCAAGTACTGAGCTCCACTTTTAGATCCCAATTCCCTTTGTGAATTAAACTGAACGTAAGAGCCAGCCAAGGAAAAGCAAACTATAAATCCCATGAGACTACCACAACTTCAGGCAATTCTTTCAACAGAATGTAAATACAAGCATTATAAAAATATGAACAAATTGCAAAACTATTTTATCTAAAAATCCTTGGAAGATGCAGTTTTTAAGACCAGACAAAATGTGAATCATGCCTTGGTATGCTTCTGTGTATGAATCATATAGTCAAAATTATTAACCAAACTTGCCTGAAAAAGTTCTTCCAATATTTGTCTTTTAACTCTAGTCAAGAAATACTTAAAATTATCCCTGTTCTCAGTACTGAGAAGCCTCCGATAGTTTAATGAAATGGGATCTGCAACTAAGGCTCCTCTCTAGAGATTACTCCTGTAATTTCAACTATACATTCAAACAACTATAGATTCAGCATTCAAGAAACATTTGTACATTCGTGCTTACTTCTCTTAATTTGCAATACTAGCTCGACACTAGTTGTAAAAACTACCTTAATGGAGAATTTCAGAGATGAGACTGAACATGAAGTTTAGCAAAAGGATTCAGACCTCGCAGACTTGAACAGGTGACTTCATTGAGTACACCTGAAAATGTTACTAGAGAAACCTCTCCAACAACCCAAGTCACCCAGATCTAGTTACTATAAAGCTGGGACAGGGCCAAAACTAAGAGATCCTTTAAGAGCCTAAAGAAGTGCTGTAAGAGAAGTGCCTCTGAGCCCAGCTGGAAAACATGCCTGCCTTCGCTCTCACACTTATGACCAGGGATATCAAGAGAGGTTACAAAACAAAATGAAAATTTAAGTTGAAGTGCCTGAAAACAGATAAATATTCCCATCTCCTCAGCCACAGGTGCTCTGCCCCACATACTCATTCATGTCTTACACATCAGCACAAAAGAGGAATTCCTTATGACTCACTTCACTTAAGAGCGGCTCTGCAGAAAATTTAAGACATGTAAAACAACTTGCAAGAGAAAAAGAAACTGTACCTTTCAGTCTGAATCCCTTGTTTCTAAAAAAACCCGAAAATACTGACAAAAACACAAGTTCTGAACATCAATTAACTACTACAGAAACCAAGACACTGGTCAAGGTAAGAGTTCAACACTGCCTCATCTGAGCAAGTGAGAACTTAACTACTTGGCTACCCTACCTACAGAGAACTACAGCATCAGATCTACATGACTAGTTAGAAGATGCTATTACTCAGTTTGAGGCAGAGAACAAGTAAAACACATCTTGTGTCCATTAAGTTTTCTAAATAAATTAAAGCATTTATAGAAATCCTGCAACATCTCAGAAGACTTGAGATAATAGTTAAGGCCACTATCCTCATTTGTCTCAGCAGAGGGAGCCAAATTTTTTTCACTGATGCAGCAATATTTTAGACAAGTTACTCAGAATCCTAGAAATACAGACCAAAGCACTACCAAGCAAGGAGCGTAATCAAATGTCTGCATTACTGCAACTTGAATCTGTGCCATGTTCTAGCTGGTAACTTCTGGAGTAGGAACAGGAAACAGAATTACCCTAAAATAGGAATGGCAGGGATCCCCATGATCTTTTTAGCAAACTGACAAGAGTTAAATACTAATAAACTACACCAACATTTGCTAAGTTCTTGCATCTTCTGATGCTATCCTTTGCAACTCACAAGAACTGTTCCACAGACACCAAATCATTAATCACACATACACTAGACTGGTTCAAAATTTATTTGTCATTCATTTCTTGCACTTGAAGTACTCTTCGATGACATCTTTGGCCTGAGATTCCTTGCCATAGTCCTGTAATACAAAATAACCCATTATTAACATACAGACCCATCCTGAATTTTACAAACTGTTTTCTTACAAGGACAAATGGGATTCTGACACTGTATCACAAGGAATCTCCAAAATTCCACACAAGTAAACTCAAGCAATTTGCCAATTTTTCCCTCGTTCCTTAGTAAGACTATTCAAATAAAGTACTGTTCTATTTCCTTCAAACGAAACACTCATTGACAGGCATGCAAACAAAACCTTTTCGGCTTAAAGAAACTCAAGTCAAGTATGTGAAAAAGTAGCATAATTATGAAAATGCATGCAGAAGACACTAGTCTTGATTGTGAAGATGTAGCCATCTCTTGGGACCTCAGAGACCACAAAGTCTTCAAGGCTCGTACTGTGGCTTTACTTTGCCAGTGTTATTGTGAAAGAAGCTCCGCAAAACATTTTCAAGTTGAGCGGACATGCTGAACTGGCATTTTTTTCTGAAGCAAAGCTTCCTATCCTCTAGGTAGGCCTTTGCTTTTAATGATTACTGGCAGGTAGGCATAGATACTTTGAGGACACAACCATCAACTCACAAAATGTATGTGAGTATATAAACATGATAGGGAATATAAAACATGAAAGTAGTTTATGTTCACTTTTAACAATATAAAGCAACTGTTCAAAAAAAATTCAGGAGCTGTATTTAACAGTTCTTATCTAAAGCAACCTTTGGTTTACTACTTATTTAGAAGTCAAGAAATAAGCYATAATTAGCAATCTTACTTTGACAACCACACAACTGCAGCCCACCACTTTGCGAGGTTTTCCTTCTCTGTCGATCTTGCAGAGACCCACCCATTCGCCCAGCTTCTTGTTGTCATCAACCTGTGCAGGGCATCACATCACATGAGAACTTGCCATCTCTGGCATACCAGGGCCCAGCCCAGCAGGTGCTGTACTGTCAGAAGCATTGGGTAACGGATGGCTGCTTTCCTCACAGGCATCAGCAGAGGGAGCCAAAGTATCATCATCGTACAGCTTGAGCCTCCCCGGAGTCACAGGGACCCTCCTCCCACACTCCACTCCCAGCAACAATATTATTTATTATACAGGACACCAGAATTCATTTTAACTGTGCAAAATAACCAATCTACACCCCTTGCCATTTACATCCACAGGTTTTTACCGTGGCAAAATGGTAATCACGGAGAAGGAGAACAATCTGCTGCTAAGGGAAATTCTGCCTAGATAAGCCATACACAGAATTACAGCAGTGTTCTAAAGGTTCAGCTCTATACATACTGAAATAAGCACAACTGTTCCAAACTTGTGTCTTAAGCTGCCACTCACCTTTATTAAGTTGATTTGATGTTCTGCACAGAGTGCTTCAACTAATTTTACATATGTGGGTTCATCACAATTTGAAGCCAGAACACAGAGATGGGCTTGGCGTCTAAAACAAAATGAGAACTGACAGATGTTACTTCAGACACTACTTGAAATTTCTTGATAAACAAAACCAAAAATAACTGAATTCAGCACATGCATTTCTAGAGAACCACCTCTTCAGTTTTAATTTTTGGTTATGAGACACCATAAGCTTTTGAAATACTAAATATAGTTTTGATGTAATTTGCCACTTTTTGTTTGTCATACACATAACAGGTTATTCATACATTGTTAGCTTTATCCTCAGATTCTATTCCCATTTTGAAAGCTTCTAAAACTCCCACTAAATAAATTCTCAGCCATTGGAAAAAGGTCTAATGACTGGATAAACACCAGGTCCCCTATAGAACTGGTGTCATTGCTACAAAGCAACCAAGTTACAAGCTGCTTTTTCTTATTTACCACAGGTTACAGTAATTTAACATTAGAATTGTAATTACTAAAAGCTTGAATTTCCACATTTAGGTGTTGTAAGTTCTTCAGAACAATCTTTTCTACTTACGTTCAAAGAAGCTGTTATGACAGGGCCCCAATTCTAATTAGGATCTTTGTATACTGTGGTACAATGTTAAGATACCAAAGGGATACCTGACAACAGAGAGAGCTGAGTAGGTCTTCTATGCTTAACCTAATGCAGTGTGACCTCTGCAAACAAAGTCAGTTTTCCCTAAAAAGACCCTTCTTTATCAAGAGTGTCACCACAATGCCAGAAACATTTTCAAGCAAGAACCATCACACAGAAATGTGTACAACCTCATACATACATGATCCTTTTTAACACACAGCTTATGAAGCTGTAGCTGAACTCAGAAGAATTCATACAAACTGGTTGTCAGACACCTGAGTTGTATTTCTCTGCCCTTGCTTAATGCCTTGTCCCAGAGGTTTCTGCATACAGGTTTGTCAGACAGCAGTTATCACTCATAGGACGAGTGCAGGGGTATCCGACAAACTGAAGTCATCACCCAAACACTGCAGCTTTACATTTAAGTAGCTTTTTCTTGCAAGGAAACTATGGATTTGCACATAAACACACAGAGGTGTCTAAGTATGCCTATATACATACAGATATACTTTGACCTATAAAAGACCATAACTGATTACCCCATGACTGACACCTAAGAAGTTCAATACTGTTTCGATATTGCACCTTGACAATTACTTACTGTTGCAACATACAAAAAAAAATTAGAAAGTATAAGAAAGCTATGAATTTAAGGCTTTTAAATTAAAACGAAATCAACTCTTCCAGATTAAGTCTGAAATACATATTATCCCGATTCAAATTCTACAAAGCTTTGAGAAGACTTTATCACCTCTTAAAATATAAGGTTCTTGAGCCCCAGATTTTCATAGATACATACAGCAAGCACCATTCCATTTTCTTCACAAAACCCATACACCCACATTAACACTCGATGACACTGGGGCCACAAAATGACAGAACCTAATACAGCAGATGCTGCTGTTCTTGAATCATCGAGTTTAGTTTCTGAATTTTAAGATCCCATTTTAAGACCCCAAAACAGAGGTTAAAAAAGACAAAAATTACTGGCAGAAAACAATAGTCTTGAGAAAGTTTTAAACTGAACACCTGGACAAAATGGCCACTGCAGGTGTTCAGTATACCTCATCASAAGGTCTCACTCAGTTTTACTATTCACAGCAGAGAAACTGGTGACACCACACTTACTTGTCCAAGGCTTTGGCTGCTTCACGGATACCGCGAGCAAGGCCATCATGGATAAGTGCGGTCTTCAGCACTTCTTGCAGAGCGGTGTTAACATCCATTACACCTCCAGCAGTAATGCTAAAGAGAAGACACATAATGTTCTAATCGTGCCAACATCTTACAACTAAAAGCAAAAGCTTCCCGTTCACCTGCAAGCATCCGGCCATTAAAAAGTACAGAACAAAAGCAAGTTAAAGAACAAAGCCAAAGGAATAACTGGCAAAGAATGAGCTTGAAAGAAGCTAAGGCATTAAACCCTCCTGGCGAGCCACCGGGCCGTGCTGCCTCCATGCTCCTTTAAAGGACACGAGGACGCCATGCGCCCAGAGGCCCTGCCAGGCGGACCCAACGCCCATCTCCCGGCCGGCGGCCTGCAGGAAGCATGCAGCAGCACCACGCCGGGGCCTGCGCACATGGCACAGCCGGAGCTCGCAAGCCCGACGCGCAAACGGAGCGACCCGGCCCCTCCGCCCACCGCCCCCGACGGCCCCGGCCCTGCTCACCCTTCCTCGGCCATGGCGCTCTCGGTGGGTGCGGTCCCCGCCCGGGTTCCTGCTGCAAATACAGACACAGGCCGCCCCGGTGAGCGGCGCCGGCCGCCCCGGGGCCCCCGCCCGGCCCGCTCCCGCCGCGATGCCCCGAGGGCCGGGGGGATCCCGCCCGGCCGGGCCCCGGCGCCATCGCGGACACTCACCCGGCACCGCCGCGCGCCGCTGCACAGAGAGGGGGCGTGCCCGCCGCCGCGCGCTCTTATACCGCGACAGGACCCCAGCCCGCGCGCCTGCGCGCGCTGGGGCTGCCCGCCGCGGTGCCGGATCGTCAGCGTGCTCGCCCCGTGCGCACGGGAGAGAGAAATTTGTGTGCGTTTGGAACCGGGAATTGGGAAGTGGTTTGAAACAGAAATTAAAGGATGAAAGTGAATCGCTGTGAGCAACAACTGCAAGTTGGCTTTGTCAAACAAGTACTCTATGGGAGATACCTCTGCTGTCATCAGTGACTTGACCCCAGCCTGCAGCCACAGCAGGATCTTCAATCAGGATTAAATAAAGCTTCGCAAGAAAGTCGGTTTATTATTTTCCAGGGAAAGAGTGGTGCAAATTAAGTCTCCGAAGGAAAACTATCACCCAAGCGGTTCCTTCAAAAGGAGCATTGTTCTTTTAATGGAAAAACCACTTTTAGGCGCTTAAAGCATCCCTATGATTTGGGGGAGCAGCCTCTGGGGGGGGAAACTAACTGCGACAGCCGGACAGGGGTCACCTGGGGCTGCGTCACCGGCCAGAGGTCACCTGGGCTGCTTCCCTAGGGCAGGAAGTACACCTGGTGCTGCTAGAGCAGTCCGGCCTCACCTCGCACTGTCCCTCTGTCGCYGGTGGCCAAGAGAGGGGGAGAAGCATGGGGAGTACACCTTAATTCYCCCCTCTGCCGGCGGGTCACAGCACTGAGCTGGAGCTCGGAAACCTCGCAAGTGCGACTGCTCTCCCCTGTTCCTGCCAGGGGCTCACGCACACACACACACACGGGTGATTCGGCTGATTGAGAGGTCATCACAGCCACGGCGCTGAAACGCGTTCCTTGTTTGGGTGCTGTCAGTCTGACACGGGGCTCTGTCCATCCCAGCTGCCTCAGACTGGATGGCTTCACTGTTGGGGATGCTACATGTCACCATCTTTGTAAAAAGTACATCGTGACAAAATATAAGAGAAATAGGTAACAAATATCGATAGCCATGGTTTGTGGCTAATGCAATCAAACACATTTGTCACCAGCGTTGTCAGCCACCTTTTCCACAATATGTTCTTCTTTGGTCTTCCTGGTGTTGCCAAGCAGCAGGATGTAGGCTGAATCCAGGAAGGGAAGAGACACTGTGCACAAAGCGACTCACCAGAGCTGGGCAGGGCAGAGGAGTACAGAGAGGGAAGGAAAGTGGAACCTGCTCAGCTGTCTCGGAGCCGCCCCACATGCCTGCAGCTCAGGCAGCACGGCCTTTTGGAGCCTGCCTGGGGAAAAGGCCTGGCTGGGGGCTGCGGCAATTCCAGGCTCCAACTGTGAGACACAGCTCATGTCAACTCTGAGACAGTCACGTACATTTGCATTACAGAGATCTAGAAGGGGCAGAAGCCAGCCTCTGAGAAAGTCATGGAGAGAGAAGCGCAGTACGGAGGCTCTCTTCTCCCTGCAAGCTGAGCTACCAGGGACAAAGTGGGTAGGAACGACACTGCCCACTGCTAATGCGGGCAGCCTCTGAGGTGTGTGTGGCACCTCCAATGCTGCCATATATTGCTTGAAACTCTGAACTGCAGCTCTTGTTGCAATACCCCAGTGGGTTGCAACCACTGCAGTCCCAAAACAGATATTCTAATTTAGCAGCTCCTGTGAGACATGTGGTCCTGACTTCTTCCCTCCTTCATCCACAAGAAGTGCGAACATGTAATTTCCTTTATTCTGCTCAGACCCCAGAAAGCATGCAAGCACACACAAATTATACTGCCCACTTTTTTCCCCATCTCTTCAGGGGAGAATGTTTTTCCCTATATCCACCCATCACTTAATCTTCTTGTGCCCTTGAAAAGCCCCAAAGGCACCTTCTCTATAGAGTAGTTTTTGTACTGAGTGGAACGATATACCATTATCTCCTCTAAAGGTCTTGAAAGCATAAGAAGTCTGTATGCAGCCTAAGACACATCAGTATCTCTAGGAAGAGCTATATATATTCAGCCCAGGAGATGGAAGTATGCACGTCTGAAAGCTTTGTGTTACAGCAAAAATTATAATAACAGTCAAAGTACAGACTAATGTTCTAGCAGCAGAACATTCAAAAGCAGTTTTCTTTGCACGGTTGCAAGAAAACAAAGCTGTGCTGAGATAAAAGTTATGTATGTGTAGAGAGGAGGTTTTCACTGACACTGAACTCTGCGTGGAAATGTTGGTATAGCCTAGTAGGAGCATGTTATTTGTGTATAATAACTAATGGAAGTGTGCGATCCTGTTGGAAGGTCTGCTTCACTGCACAGTGTGAGCTCAGCATTCATGTGGCTGTTCTGCATGCTTTTGGCACTACTCCACCTGCTCCACCTTTCTGTCCATATTCCTAGAAGGAGTAGCTAGTTTCTTAAGCTCTGCATTTGTTACGTTCATTGAGCACCCTGCAGTTCAAATGCTGGCATACAGCCACAGGGAATGACATGTTTAAGCCAAGGACTGCAGTCCTGTGCTAAAAGTACTTCTAGTGCACTTGAAGATGAGTGAATGGTGTAACCAGAGCGCTAGAAAATGAGGAGCTGCCAGATGCAGGGCAAGAGCCTGCCTGGGTTCTAAAGGGCTGAGGTGGTGTCAGTGCAGACACTGACCGGCAGCTTCACTGAGCAGCCAGCCCCAGAAGAGGAACTTGGTCCTCTCAAAATTTGATTATATTATAAACAGCATAGCATGCTACCTATAAACTTGTATTTGGTGAGAGGAAGACAAGCTACTGTCACATGGCATTCAAGAATTTTGATTCTCTCCAGCCTGCTGTTCTTACTGATCCATTTGGACTCTTGCTGCATGTATTTAAAAATCCCTTGGTTATAGCTACTACCCTTTGTGCTTGCCATTCAGTTCCTTGGCTCTTCCTGACTGTCTCCCTTTCCAGGCTGGCAGCCTTCCTCTTTTTTTCCACTCTGATCAAAATGGGAACTGAACTTGGGGACTTTTTCAGAAGAGCAGTACTGCAGTGAGGCTCTAATGGTCCGCTCTTGTCTCAGCCATCCTCTTCCTGCTCCTTTTTCCCATTATCTATTTCTCTCCTTGTCTCTTGCTCTGGTAACCTTTACCTTTCCCTTTAGCTCACCCTGACAACCACAACCCATATTTTCTTCAAAATGTCAGACTTCAAGGGTAGTTTAAGTGCCATATTGTAAAGTGTGGAGACTCAGGAACTGAGTAATGAGCAGTACAGACAGTGGCACAGTGTGGTGAGGCAGCCACATAGGCAGATGAAAGTATCAGGTATTGCAAACTCCCAAGAGAGGTCCATGACACTGCTAAACTGAACAATCAGTTCTGAATTTCAGTTCTGAACAATCCTTGCAAGAACATACTTTCATCTGAGATCTGTCTCTAGAAATACAAAACACAGGCATGTGCAATAAATAAATGTCATAGGATAGAATTATCTCATTTTCCTTGCAAAACAGAAATGATTTCTCAATCTTGTGGAAAATCAAGCTGGAAGTCTTCTTGTTCTATATCCACGGTAGTCCTGCTCACCAGCCCAGAGGGGAGAGACATGTATTTCCAAGTGTCTCCAGATGCAGAAAAGAACAGCCACCCATGTGCAAGAGATGTCTGTGTCAAGTTTCAAGCACTTGGAGGAATTATGAAGAGACCGTTCAGGAGTCTCAGAGAGAGGACAAGCTATGGTATTTCAATACCAATTTGAAATGAAGTAAGGCCTTGATGGTAACTGAGCAAAACAGCTTGCTGGTTTCTGTTGCCTTTCACAGATTTTGCATTAGATGTTCAAAGGATGTGGTTATCATGTGGTCACATTAGAGTAATTTTAAACTATTTTGCAATAGCATTGTGCAGCTGCTGACAAAAAAAAAATTAATATAATGTAAATACCCACTAAGGATTTCTTGATTGCAATGCAAAAGTCTTTCTAAGATCTCTACAACTATACAGAGCAAAAATAAGGAATATGTATTCCCATATGTGCTGAGTATATCATCATGTCCTGGATATCCAAGAAGGAAGCCACTCTTAAAGCAATTGTCCTTAATATGCTTTTACCTTTTGGACATAAGCCATGAATCTGACTCTATGTCTAGTATTTATAGAGAACTAGTGCTCTAAGCCTTGAATTCTACACACAATTTGGGATCTGAAAGAAAAAATACATTTTATTAACGTTGTTGCAGATGTGACATAAGCAAGAAAGGCTTGTATGCTTTTAAAAATATATATTTTTGTTAAACTTGATAAACTGTTGTAATAGGCTGGTAACAGGTCCTGGTTCAAAGGTTAGCAAGTATTTGTAGCTGTACTGGTTTTGGCTGGGGTAGCGTTATTTGTCTTCATGGTAGCTGCTATGGGGCTGTGTTTTGGATTTGTGATGGAAACAGTGTTGATAACACAGGGATGTTTTAGTTACTGCTGAGCAGGGCTTGCACATAGCCAAGGCCTTTTCTGCTTCTCAGCCCACTGCAACAGTGAGGAGGCTGGGGATGCACAAGGAGCTGGGGGGGATTCAACTGGGACACCTGACCCCAACTGACCACAGGGATATCCCATACTGTATTGTGTCATGCTCACCATAAGTAGAGCTGGGAGAAGGAGAAGAAAGTGGGGGACATTTGGAGTGATAGCATTGTCTTCCCAAGTAGTGGTTACATGTGATGGAGCCCCGCTTTCCTGGAGATTGCTGAACACCTGCCTGCCCATGGGAACTGGTGAAGAAATTCCTTGTTTTGCTTCACTTGCGTGCACAGCTCTTGCTTCACTAGTTAAACTGTCTTTATCTCAGCACATAGGTTTTCTAACTTTTACTCTTCTGATTCTTCACCCAATCCCACTGGGAGAGAGTGAATGAGAGGATGTGTGGGGCTGAGTTGCTGGCTGGTGTTAAATCACAATGATAGGTTACTAAGAATATGTGAAGAATTAACAAATGTGTTCTATCAACAAGTTTCTTTTGGCAATGATTAGCAGTGCATGAGCAAGGAAGTTCATAGCCATGTTTCATTATTGGAGTCATGCATCACTGCCACTTCCCACACTTCAGCCTTCTGCACACACTGACTTTGTGGAAATCTCACTCCATGGGCTTTGTTGGATTACTCATATGTAATTATTAATGAGAGGAGGAGTGGGTTTTGAAAGTAGCCGGAAGCTGTAGAGTTAAGAGTCTAGGCTGGAAAGAGCAAGTAGTTTGAGTAAGAACTGTTTCATCTCCTGAACATAGTTGACTGCATCTCTAGCCACAAAAATGAATGCTGTAGTCTCTTGCCACAATTTTAATCTTTCTCTACAGGTCTCTCTTATTCACTCTATTTGTGTGTCATACTTTGCATATATCATGTTTTTGTTATTATCCTTTTGTGAACTCATGATGACTTGAAAGTGCTCTTCCTCTTTTTTCCTTTTTTTTCTTTTTTTTTTTTTTTTTTTTTGTGGAAGGGGGGGTAAGGCTGCCCAAGAAGCAATATCTATGGAAAGGATTTATGTTTATGTCTTTTTCTAGAGGCAGACAGGAAAAGATCAAGGTAGTTCTTAGGGACTTTTCAATAGCTATAATATATGCCACACAAAATATATTGTCAAAATAGGCTTCAGCAAAGGAAAATGTTGCTGTTTTTCTTTGTGGCTGCTAAATAGCTTTTAAGTTTCCTAATCTTGTGGTAAGAAAGTAGTTCTGCTTTTTCCTGTTATGTAGAATGTGAGATTCTAAAGTTAGGTACATGGCAACATTTGTTCTGAAATGTCCTTTTTAAGCATCTTAATATTGTAACTGGTGACTAGATAGAATACTGATAGCTTAGTTAAAATAGTGCTTTTAAGATGTAATTACTGGTTTTTCTCTTCAAGCAACAGGCGGTCTGTCTCTTACTATGTTTGGAAGTGATCCTCAGCTCACACCTCGTCTCCTTCCTTACTTTCCTGCCCTGTGGATAGGAACTTGTGTCAAATACACTGATTATATCACCTTTTCCTCATCTCCAGCTTGAACGTACTCCTGGCCCGTTTACAGCTATTAATTCTTGTCACAACGTTGTCGTTAAGCCCTTGTGTCTCTGTTTCCTGAATCCTGCAACATGCTGGAGGCTGTGTAATAACCGGCGATTTTTCTTGGTCTAACAATCTTTACAGTGTATCGCGAATACCCCGAGCCAGGTGTGCACGCCCTGGGCCAGGTGCGCAGCGTACCCCGGCAGCCGGCAGGTTGTCACCGGACCGCCGCACGCCCGGCGCTCTCTCGGCCCCTGCGGGCAGTCCCGGCGGCGGCTCCGGGCCCGGGGCGCGGCGGCCGCTCCCGCAGGCCGGGCATGCTCAGTGCCGGCGGCCGGGCCGGCGCTGGCCCTGGTGCTCGCTGAGGCCGCGGCCGCTGCCACCCGGGCGGCCGGAGGTGCCGCTGCGTCCCCATGGGCAGCCGGGCGGCGGGCGGCGAGCAGCCCCAAGGTGCGAGGCGGGGGCGCCCCGCGTTCCTCCGGCAGCACGGCCCGGGCCGGGGGCTGCTGCTGCCCCGCGGGCTGCGGCCGGGCCGGGAGCGGGGACGGGAGCGCGGGGAGCGGGGAGCGGCACAGGTCCCTCGCCGGGCTGTCCCGCTGAGGTGGGGCGCGCACGGCGCCGGGCCGGGCCGGGAGAGCGGCGGGGCAGCTCCGGCGGCAGCCCCATCCCTCCGGCGTGGGCTGAGGGGCGGCTGCMCGCACCCGCACCACGGCCGGGTCTGCGCTGCTGCACGGGGCAGAAGGCAGCACGGCTTCACTCAGTTCTCGGAGCCGGGGGGGGGCGGGGCACAAGTTTTGTGGGGGTTTTAATTTTCCAACCCGATTTGTAAATAGTTCTCCTATAAGTCAGCTTATAATACGTTGTTATTATTTTTATTTTGTATTTTTAGATGATGGCATGCCAGAAGCTATTGGTGAAGAACCAAGACGGCTTACCAGARACCAGCTTTTTACACTAGTTGCGGCAGCTTCTATAAACTTCAGTTCAATGATATGCTTCTCAATCCTGGGACCCTTTTTCCCTTCAGAGGTAAACAAACAACTTAGTCAGCTACTCTCTACATTACTTTTTTTGCATGTTGAAGCTTTTAGAAACATCTTGAACTCCATGGGACATTTATGGCTGGCTGTAATTTCTGCGTTAAGACTTTTCAGTTGTGGGAATTCAGTGATAGTGTGATACTGATGTAGATAGAGTGCATAAAATGGTGGCCTGGATCTTGTCCACGGACTAATCCTCCCTGTGACTGCAGAGGAGATAGCAAACTAATGAGATGAGATAGAAAGTTAAAGTGGATTCTTGGAGAAGTGAAATAATTTTTTGCTCTGCGTTGCATAGTAGTTTTGTAGAGCTGAGATTAAACTCTGCCAATGTCCTGACTTGCATTTCTGTGCCCTAGCCACTCCATGACTTTTTATTTATAGCTACCTCTGTTAACTCGTTCTGGGCCATTATTAACTGTACTAACTTCCTGACCTAGGAAGGGGAAAAAAAAATCTCTGCTTATGTTGAATGAATACAATGTTTAAATATAGGATGAAAAAGATGGTCCTGGTGCCTTTGCAGCAGAAGTCCATTTCTCTCATGACCGAATTGTTACCAAGTATTTACAAAGAAATATTTTTTTGTCTAAATATTCCTATGTACTGCTTGTACCCAAGTGAGTGTATTTGGCCAGCTAAATAAGTAAAAAATTGTCTGGTGCTTGTTATGGGGTGGCATGTTACAGTGAAGATAACAGATATCTCTGTTTACTGCCCTCTCATTGTGCAAGGGATTAAAGTTTTGTAGCAAGTGTCCTTGCACACCAGTTGAAGCCACCTTTATATAGTCTGGCCCCCTGATCAGCAAATAASACAATGTTTCCATTCACTGACAAATTAACATTGCTTTTCCCTCGATTACATATTAGAAGCACAACATGTCTTTAAATTGTATTGTTACCTTATGAGCCCCTACCGCCTTTGAAAAAGGAAATTGTTTTCTAACTACATAAATAGACAATTAAAAAGATTTAAATGTGCAAGGCATGAATGTTACTCATCTCAAGAATTTGACTGTATCTCTACATGGTTGTGATCTTTTTTGCAGGCAGAAAAAAAAGGTGCCAGTAACACCATTGTTGGCCTAATTTTTGGATGTTTTGCTTTGTTCAATTTCTTGGCTTCTTTAATATTGGGAAACTATGTAAGTATAATTGAAGCTGTAAATTTTTTCTGTGATGACACAGGTTGGTACATGAAGACAGTTCTGCAAGGCTGAGAAAAGAGATGTCTCTTCAGTAGCGCTCCTGCAAGTTTGTGTCTGCAGTAGCTGGAGTCTGGCCAGTCAGTCTGAATGTGATCTAAGTCTTGTCAGTACTTTTCTATTGTTCCTGAGGGTAACATAGGGCCATGGATATGTAACTATTTTGTTTCTCTGGTTAACTGTTCTGTTTGCTTTAGCATAATCTGCTGATCAATTCTGCTTTCTCTGACCTCCTTTCTCCTACTCCCCATTTTATCTGTTGCACTTACTTATATATTCTGTTTGCCTTTGGCGACATTCTTAAGGTGTTTTGTTTTTGTTTTGTTTTTTCTTTAGTTAGCTGCACCTCTTCTTTTCTGGTATGTTGTCTCTTTTTTTTTAACATTTCCTCCTGTTATGACTCTCTGCTGCTTAACTCAGTTTCCTGAACTTCAACTTCATTCTATAGTAATGTGAGATAAATGTCTCCAGTTCTTGTAATTTGAGTTTTCCCACAGCTTCAGGATTTTTCTCATGTTGGAGAAATTACAAATAAATTATATAAATGTTTGTTTGTTTAGGGGCTGGAGCACTGCTGTCTACACATTATTGGGTAGGGCTGCTCAGGATCATTCCCTAAGCTGGGGCTGCTGCAGAGTCAGAATTGTCTCTGTCTTTGGCTAGGCAGCCTCTTTGCTGACCCTATGGTGAGTGCTTTTCTCTGGTGCKGAGGTGGCTCATAAAGGGTCACACAAGTGCCATTACTAAATCCAAGTCTTTGTGCCTGTAATGGCCTTCAGCTATGGCACAAGCCTCACCAAGTACTTTACARGGCAGAGACTGAGTGTGCCATCCTCACTGCAGACAGCTGAAGTGAGCATCAATAGATGTGGGCAGTGCAGCAATCAGAGATCATGAGGGTTTCAGTGAAACTCAGCAAAATATGGGCTTTAGTAATAATGGCTGAGAGGCAGGGACTTTGTCCAGGCCTGAACAAAAAAGGAGCCTGAAATACGTACTGCCCTTAGGGGAAGTTGCAGCATGGAATTAGAAGCTCAGTTGTACTTTGTTGCAGGATTGAGTTTTCTTTATGGCATGCCTCCCATTGTCCTTTGCTCTGGTGATAGAGTCTGAAATGAAGACAGGTGGGGTCTTCCCTGGTAATGAATGGGGAGGCCTGAAACTGCCATGCTTCCCATGCCAAAGCTTTGTGTTGCTAAGGGTTGTGAYAAATTTGCTTAAAAATCGGCTTGCATTGACTCTCGCTAGCCAGATACATGACAGGTATTGCTGGCCTTGCCTCAGTGATGGTGCTGGAGGGGAGCTTTGGAAACACACTTTCTGCTTGTTTATAATGATGAATGCTTCTGTAACCTGCTGCTCTGCAGAAGCTGCAGCATGCTGCTGTGAAATGGTTAACTGCAGCACTGTCTTACCTTTCTAAAACTGGGTTAAGTCACTTAACTGTTCAGAGTATTTTTAGGTTCAGTATTGAATGGAGGCACAACAGCAGGAGCAGTGTTTCCAGATCTTTTAGCTACAGGTGCTATAAAGTTCCCATAATTTTGGGATTTCTTARCAGTAACGTGTGTTGAAAATTTTTGATCTTTCCTTGGAATAGTAACATGTAAAAATGGTATTTAATTTACAGCTTTCACAAATTGGAGCAAAATTCATGTTTGTGGCAGGGATGTTTGTTTCAGGATGTGTGACCATTCTGTTTGGGTAAGTAATTTCGGTTGCTTGGTGTTGTTGCATTTGTCTTCTGATCATTTTCATCCATATGAAAAGATGGACACAAAACAAGTGTAGAAACTCTTGGGCATCTTTTTTGTGTTGGTTAGGTCATCTAACTTCTTGCATCTTTAATTTTTATCTACCCCTTGTAAAGCAGAATGAACACTTCTCCCTTTCACTAGGTTTCAGAGTCTGTTTACTACTTGGAAAGCAGAGGAGGTAGGTTCTGTGTATTTAAATAACTACTATAGTTCATGGACAGCGAGAAGCCTGTCAAAGTGCAGCAATAAGAGAACTATTTCTGCATAATGTTTTAATTATTCTTTTCTTGAAAATATTTGGCTTAAATGGGAAGCTTTGCCTGGCAGGTGAAGAGGCTAAGTCAGTCATTTTAGCAAAATAAGTGCTTTATTAACAATGAAGGAATCTCTTATTAGTTAGTTCTAACACACTGCATCAGACTCCTGGCACAGGTGCTTGGAAAAGCTATGAAATACAACAAAGGCGGCATTTGAGTTTTTCATCCTCTTTTCACTGCCAAACAAAGGGGAAAAGGAGAACGCTTGCAGAAATAGTTTGGTAGAGTTTTAATGATTTCACTGATGTGGTTCAAAGATAAGTGGCAAGAGAAAGCATTGAGTGTCTTGTAACTGTGTCCTTTAATGAGTAAGAAATTATGCTCTAGGGCCTTTAGTAGATGGCTTCTTCCATCCTGAGAGAAGTCCAATTTACTGTTGGGATTTTTCTTTTCCAGAATGCTGGACAAGGTGCCAAGTGGACCGATGTTCATCAGTTTCTGCTTTTTAGTAAGAGCAATGGATGCAATAGGCTTTGCAGCAGCAATTACAGCATCGTTCTCAATCCTTGCAAAGGCATTTCCCAGTAATATAGCTACTGTCCTGGTAAGTTCAAAAAACAGTGTTACAGCTGAGTACCAGCAATGTGACAAATTGCCAGTGGGCAGCCTAAAACCAGGAGGAGAAAATCTGTTGTCTCATATGCAGGCTTATTTGAAATCATCACATAATGTTTTGTTTGTACTGTAGAATCACAACCCTAGAATGAGTTTAGACCTTAGCACAGCTCTGGTTAGATATAAATTAAGCAGTATATGTTAGTTGCTTGTGCTTTGAAGACAGCTGACCATTAGTGGCAGTAGTTATCTCTTCAGTGAAAATCAGACAAAATACTAATAAAATACTAGCACAGGTTTTAGTGACTGCTTCTACCTGGATAGTAAGGATCCATGTGAATTGATTAAAAAAAAAGATAAATTAATTCAAATAGTTTTGATTTAAATGACTGAAAGCTGCAAAACTGGAAACTATTTTGGCTTAATTTTTCTAATCTGTTGATAATAGTTATGTATGAGAAGATGAGAGCTAGAACTTCTTGAAATCTGGAGGGCAGTATTTCTGATCATCAACAATTCATTTCAACCTGAGATATTACCCTTACTTAATTGGAGTTGTATGGTGTTAGGAAGAAAAGTTTTGTGTTTAATAAAATGCTGCTTTCTCTTTCTGTTTTTCAATGAATTCTGTTTTCAGTTCAAATATAAACTTGCAGAAATAACTGGGTTAAATTTTAATGAGTGAACACATGTTGAGAACTTACTTGGGAACATTAAATAAAATTTGAAGAGTTGCTGCCTTTATTAATATTTTTGTTAAGCTGCTTAATTATTTCTATAAATTAATATCTGTAAGAATATGTCCTTCTAACTAGAAAAAACCTACTAAATTGTATCAGCAGTGATTAGCTGGCCTTTTAATTGGAGACCAGCTTATATATTGTAATCATGTTTTGGATTTATTCAGTCAATAAGGCTAAGGTTTCCTATTTGCAAATTTTAAAATGTAATTTAAATACGTAAGTAAAGTAATGTAGACTTAAAGGGATTTAGCTACCCATTTTATAATCAGAATTAAAAAGAAAATAAATTCTGGTATGGCAGCGCAGTAACCATGATGCATGGCTGAAAATGGTATGTGGTGGTGAAGGTCATCTCAAGACCACAATCAGAAATGCTGCACAGCTGTGGCTTGGCAGCTACCTTTGTTTAAAATCTAGAAAGGGTGCTGTAAAAAGACAGTCGACTTCTAAATGTTTGTCTTTTTACCATATTGTGCACTCTAATATATTGTTCTGCATGAGAATAAAACCTCTTCAGATTTATTCATGTGGATTTAGTGTCCTTAAATGGACATGATGGAGAGTTCTTATTATTTTGAGTTCTGAGGCATGAGGCAAAAGAAAGAGCTGATTGTTTGAGCAAGGTGCATCCTAGGGTAAAATTGGAAAGTCTGGAGGAGTGGATGAGGCATTTTTAGCTTTGTTCTCCATTGTCCTTCTTGATAGTGCTAGATGCTGAAAAGCACTTTTCCTCTCCTTACCATTTTGGTACCAGTTTTCAGCCTTCCTTTTACTTGTTGAGTACCCCAGAGAATGTATGGGGAAGTTATTAAATATAGGCACATCAGTCTTGTTGAAGTGGGAAGTTGAACATCTGTCAACATGATCCCTCTGTGGGAGGAGGTATGGACTTCAGAACATAAGCAACCTCACTTCTCTTACAGTATCAGGTTTATCTTGTCCTATGATCCTTACTACTGCAATGCCTCAGCTTCCCCCCCATGCCCTCCCCACTTCATTAATTTAGAAGGGCTAAATGATGTACAGCCCTAAATCATGTAAATTATTTGAACCAAAATCTCTCTCACAAATCAAATATTTTTTGTGGTTGGTGAGCAACAAAAGTGAAAACATTATGTGGATGCAGTGATGTTAATCGCCATTCCACATAATCGTAGTTTATCAGAATGTCTCAAATCTATCTGAAAATTTTGAAACTTACTAGTCATATGTTGTTACTAGTGATTTTCTTTGCTAGGAAAGAAAAATGCTGCAACCCTAGACTGACCAAGGGTAAAGAACTTGGTTATTGCTGATTCTGCCTGTTTTCAGGACATTTGACCACTCTGACTTGTATCAATAACATTAAAGATGAAGATGAATCCCTATAGTATCTTTCTAGGTACCAGAAGTTATCAAAACTTTATCTGTAAGCAGTTATTACTGCCAGCTCTCACTGGTGGTCTAAGCGTTGATTAATCGAGTGTTGAGGCAGATGTTGACAGTGGTGACTGCGACGTTTTAGCACAAGATGTAACTGTATTACTGTCCTTTTACAAATTAGTATCTTATACAAGATACCAGATTATTAAATTATATCCAAAACAATCTGAGTTATCCCCATTGCAATTTCATTATTTTTTCCTACCCCTAGGGAGTGAATCCAAACAATTGGTTATGAAGAGAAAGCTTTAACTTGGCACATGTACTTCGTCCCATGAGATAATGACCCATCTGAGTAGGTTTGTTTAGATCCTTTCCCTCAGGCTGGAGTGTAATGGCAGGTGGGAGAGGTGATCCGTTCAGCCTGAGTTGTCCTGTGGATGCTTTCTGCCACTGCATTTGCCTTTCCTCAAGACTGAGATCTGTTAGGTGATAGCAGAGTGATGAATGCTGCAGTACAGGTGGTTCCCTGTAGCAAAGCAAGCGAGGTCATGGCTATCACACAGATAACTGTGGAATTCCTTTTGCTATCCCACCTTGAGAAGGTCACTGCTAGCTCTTGTCCAAACAATGTCCTAGTCTTGCTTTTCACTACCCTGGCTATGTTGTGCTGCTCCTTAGACACAAGGTTTTCTTTTTATTGTTGCATTGTATTTTCTTAATATACTGACTTCCTTTCTGCTTGCTTTTTATCCTTTAGGGCAGCCTTGAAATTTTTACAGGACTCGGACTGGTGCTGGGCCCACCTTTGGGTGGCTTTTTGTATCAATCATTTGGTTATGAGGTCCCTTTCATTACACTGGGATGCATAGTGTTGGCTTTGGTGCCTGTGAATATATGCATATTGCCAAAATATGGTAAGTGTCCTTCTACCTGCCTCCCTCACTCACCTTAACTTCTCATGTATTTAAGTGTCTTTAAAAAAGTGCCAGCTTCTGGAGTCTGATCCAAGTCAGAGGGCAAAACCCCAGYTGAATTAGCTGGTCATCTTTGTCAGGCCCATGTTTTAGTGCTAACCTAAATTCATGAGGGCAGATGGCCTGGATTGAATGCAACTCCTCATGCCCATTTCTGCAAACACGAGGAACTTGGTATGGAAGTGAACTGAGGTAGATTTTTGTTTTCTTCTTAGTTCTGGGGCATGTAAAAGACCAGTTGTGTCTGCTTTATAAAGGTTTGTCATTGCAGCTAGTTGAAGAAAAGCTGGAGACAGATTTTGCCTAAAACAAGAAAACTGAACATGTTTGAGGAGTTAACAGTGGAGGGGAAAATTATAGGGAGAAAAAAAAGTGTTTAYTTATACTGAACAATGCAGGATCTGATTAACATGAAAGAATGTTAAAGTTAATAAATGAGGGGTTTAATGAAGGGCTGGAGTCATATAAATTTGTTAAATTTTAGATGTTCCTGTTTGGACAGAAAGCTAGCTTAAAGATAAGTCCTCACACAAGACTGTAATTGCAAGGTTACAGTTCTGTTATTCTTTCCTCGAGAAAAAACCTAGTAACTTTAAAATGCTTTTTTATTTTTTTTTTAATCCTTTAATATAAAAACCATGGAGAATAACTTCAAGTATATCGGCTTTTAGAAGAACCTAACAATGATTAACCATGTGTTGCTACTGCTGGCTTTCCCCCCTGACCTCCGCAAGCTCTGAAATTGTCAAGATATTGCTGCCAATTTGAAAGTATGTTACGTAAATGTTAGCTCTGAGCTGGTGGATGCTAATGTTTGAACTTTTAGTTCTATGTATACTTTGAGACGACACATTCAGGTATTACAGGAGAAACAGCATCAGAAAGGGGGCCTGACTTAAAATTGCCACATAGCCATGACATCTGAAAGAAGTTTCCTGGAGTACAAATTGAATGTGTTGGAGTTCAATTAGTCACTTAAAAAATCGGGCAGATCTTGACTGATAAATAGCGATCTTTTTATATTACTGTCAAAGAACGTTTCTTTGATTGGATATGAGTTGGTCATATATATGTTCATGTATCAAGTTGAGACATATCCATGAGGATTTCATTGTGTGGCTGCTAGCAGAGAAGTAAATACTTTTTTCACGTAATTGGAGTAGTACATGCTTTAGTTCTTTTCAAGTTGGGAATTTACTGTGTTGGAATCTAAATTGTATACTTTTCTTCTTCACCTATCAAATTTTGGTTTTTACTATAAAAATAGTATAGCATATAATAACCTACTATTGACTTTCATCTGTTGTGTAACAGGAGTAAGAGAACTAAAAAAAGGGAAATAGTATTTCTTTTTTAAAGCAGGAAGATCAATCATGAGCTTATGCTGCTGAAAATAATGCAGTTTCCCCCCCTTTTGTATTGAAACAGATTCAACTCCTAGGAAGGAATCCTTTTGGAAGCTCATTCTTCTGCCAAAAGTCTTAATACTCTGTCTCACTATATTTTCTCTAAGTGCATGCTTGGGGTTTTTGGATCCCACAATGTCTCTATTTATCCTAAAGAAGGTAAGTCCTGCTAACATGCAGTGAAGTCTTGACTTAATAAATAGTAAGTAACTGGTTATAAATGTAAATATCCTAAACAAAATTGACCTTTTTCAAATTAACACTGCTTTAGTTAACTGTTAGTTGTATGAATTCCAAATAACTTGATTTCCACAGTGCTGACAAGTCAATATCCATTGCACCATCTCTTCCTGCTGGGTCTCGATAACTTTGAGAATGAAGAAATGTAAGCCTTTAAAACTGGACTTTCTCCACTTAAATGTCTTTCAGCTGCAAAGTACTGTCTCTGAAAAGGGCATAGAAACAGCTTTTGTAAACAAGGGACTTTTTTCTTCCATCCTGAAATCAAATTCTTGAAAGCTGCCACAGTCACTGACGGTGTTACATCTCTTGATGTGAACTCTTGCTTTCCACAAAGTGACGTCACATCTCTGCATTCTCTTACAGCATTGCTAAAATTAAAGTAATTGCAACTGTGTAACCTGCCAGCTGACTTCTTCACTCACTCCTTAAACAGGCAAATGCCATTTTATTTATTTTTAAATTTATTTTAATGCTTATTTATTTATTTTYCCAGTAGTGTTTAAGAAAATGGATTTGAAGTAAGCAGTTTAAGATTCTGTTCCTATGTGAAATTAAGCAATGGTCTTTGAGGGCTTTATTTATGAATTGTTTTTCCAAGGCACAGTGTTTCACAGATGGCTGTGCTACTTTTTGTCTGCCTAGTCTGTACTTAGAGCACTCGTCCAGAGTGGAGGGGACTTGATGCTAACGTCTTTCATCAGTGGAGATGTGAATGTACATCTTTGATCTCCCAGGAGGGATCTGAAATTATCCCACTGTAGAATCTGTGTGCTTCTATGGCTCTTCTGCTTTCCCTCTGCTCTGTGCTAGCAGATACTTGCTGTGAAAGGGCTGTAGCCCTCTTGGCTGGCATTCTAACCACTAAATTAGAGTTATTATCATGTACTTGCTTATGGCAAGGAAATAGTGAATATTTATGTAGTCTATGCCACATGAAACATCTTGGAATACCTTCTAACTCTTAGTTAAGGCACTCATTTGAGAAACTAATATGTTTTTGATTCATTTCACATTTTGTTTCAATGTGAAAATGTGCGTCTGCATTAGGAAAATATGGGCCTCAGGGTATTTGCAAAAAACCTCTTATTCATTCTCATAAAAATCACCCTTTGGTTGAAAAGTTGGAGTTGATTTTTATAGCACTACTTACTTTTAAGATGTGCTGATTAACAATGGATGAATACAGTACTTAGGCTTTTCTAATGCAAATAAAACTAAAGATTGAAGATGTAAAGACTAAATCCATCTAAATTTCAGTGTCTGAAGTGTCTGTTTCAAGTGTGTCGGATTGTAATGTTAAAATCCAGCGTGCTGGTGTAGRGGACATAGCACAGTGCTTCCTCCTGACATTATTTAGGCTTTATGTGAGTACAGTTGTGTCAGGTGTTTCCACCACTTCATGCTTAAAAGTGTTGCTGAAAGCAGTGAAACTGAAGCTCTCTGGATGATTTTAAATACTTGAAAAACCTTTGTATGGTATCAGTAAAATACTTAAAATCGTGCATTTCAGTATTTTKACTTAATTTATAATTCTTGGATTGTCCTTCAATGAACATAGCATATATGGTTTGTCTTGGTTTTTGTTTTGTCTGCCTTTCCACAGTTCAAACTCCCAGCTGGTTACGTGGGCTTGGTGTTCCTTGGTTTGGCACTCTCGTACTCCCTGTCTTCTCCCCTCCTTGGACTCGTAAGCGACAAACTGCCGGTCAGTCCTACCCCACTGTGTGTGCAGGGTTACTAAAGCACTCTCTGCATTTGCTTAAAGGGGGAGAACATCTCATACTGAAATAATGGAGGTAGGCCTGGTCTTGTAAAGGGATCTGCCTTTCAAGACCTTGCTCATGCACCCATTACTGCCACATGGAAGGTGTCTTTTGCAAGGTCCAGGGTAATTTAAGAGTGTCCAAGTCAGTAAAGGACATCAGACAATCAGCTGAAGTGTGCTGATCTTTTCTAGTGGACTAAGCAATCTTTTTCCAGACAATACGGAGTAGAGAGTGGGAAAATATGTGCCAGTTATCCATGCTTTTAACCACATCTAATTCTATTCACTTTTGAGAAGAGGAGTAAAGATGTTCTGGTTAGCTGTGTTGACTTTGTCTCTTAAAAAGCGTAATATCCAAATCAGATCAGCACACTGGCCGCCTGTCCTTTAGCCTGATCCTTCAGCTCTTCACAGCACCATAGAAGGAAGCTTTGACAGTGGTACATCTAAAACTGCCTGTTTGATAGCCAGTGCTRATTGATCAAGGAAACCTACACTTTGAATACTATGCCTGAAAGACAGTGACAGTTTTCTGACACCTTTTTTCCTGACACAAACTAGTAATGCCCTTTGTACATGAGAATTACATAGAATCATAGAATGGCCTGGGTTGGAAGGAACTTAAAGATCATCATGAAATGCTACATGGTATTTCTTGTATTAAAGAAGAGTAAGACCTAAAATACTTTGCTAACTGAGAAGGACCATTGCTCAGTATCCTGAAATCTCTGTATTAAGCAGCTGCTGCCAGTGATTGCATCTGGGGTGAGGAAATATGAATTTATTGTTACTTGATGTGCATGACAAATTCACGGTTTTAAATTGCATAGCTTTTCCTTTTCTTACACAGTACATCAGGAAGTGGCTGCTGATATTTGGAGACTTAATGACAGCAGTGTGCCTTTTCATGCTAGGACCTGCTCCTGTACTGCACATTGAAAGGTACTACTTCTACCTGAGCCTGTCCCCTTATATGATGTTTTCAGCCATGGTCGTGTATGTCCATAAGTCTGTAATTAGCAGCTCTGACCATGAAACAGATTTGGTTTTTAACTTCTACCTTTAACCATGAAACATGGTGGTTTTTTGATGTTTAGCATGAGACTGGGAATGTAAAACAGTGAAAGCATCTGAAAATGGAGATTTTACAGCTTCATAAAATAGATCCTTTTCTTTTGCTTTTTACTGTTACTGTGTTCATGTTAATGTGTATAGTAGGAAGAATGTTGCTTTTATTTTCCTTCCTTTCCAGTTTTGTGGCATTTCCAGTTCAGCAAAACAAAGTTCTCATTTTGTTTTATTTTCCAAATGTTTCTATTTCATCARTGTTTTTAAAATATGGGGTTTATTTGCATGGCAGTGCAGCAGTACTGATTTTGCTTCTCTCTGTATGTAGCCTATTGAGAAAAGTGACAGATTATAGCTTCGTTTTCACTAGCAAAGTAAAGACAATGTCTATTGCACCTGAATGCTGTAATGCCATATTTCTCAAGTTAATTGACAGCAAAACACTCTGCTACATTTACAAAACAACTGTACAGTTCTTTTGTCCTAGGTTAGACACTCTGTTAAAGATGATAATAGGCTTGTTAATGCGTAGAACTCCTCCTAGGTTGCTAATTTTTAAAGATCATAGATTTGAAACTGGTGCAGTGACACATTTGAGCTGGGGAGAAAAAGAAATCAGTAAAGTTTTCAAAGCTAAGTCTATTTTGTTGTAATATATTAGGCTACAAAATTTTAACTTCAAAATCCTTCACTTCTGCAACAAACCAAGTCTGGTGCTTGCACATAGGCATTGCTGAGTTAACCTCACCTGTCTGCCTCTTCCCTATATGCACCTCATAAARTGAACTGCATTTGCTAAGAAAATTTATAATTTGAGCACGGGTTTTTCATATTCTTTTACAAAGTCTTTTTTTTAAAGCCTAGAACTGGATTTTTCAAGTCTTAGTACTGGCTTCAAGATACATAGTTTGCTGATCAATCTGAGAGAACTAATATAACAGCTTTCAGTCAAAATGGAGTCCTTGCTTGGAAAGAGTCTTCAGCATCTAACTTCT
The DNA here is from genome assembly GCA_003713295.1 of Parotia lawesii. Classification (NCBI taxonomy): domain Eukaryota; kingdom Metazoa; phylum Chordata; class Aves; order Passeriformes; family Paradisaeidae; genus Parotia; species Parotia lawesii. Next base: position 10,403 of record RAHM01000001.1, on the reverse strand, counting down.
TGTAAATGCCTCTCTTTCAGTCAGCTGTGGATGTTTGTGCTAGTGTTGGTTTTGATTGGTTTTTCCCTTGGCATGAGTGCTATCCCGGTGTTTCCAGAGATCCTGCAATGTGCATAGTAAGTAACTCAGTCCAAACCTTTTTTCATGTTACTCACAGTAGGAACTTGCAACTGTTTTTCAGGGGTGAATATGAAGTGTGGCTTTCTTACCCCTTTTTGAGGCAAAGGCAGATAGTAACACTTAAATGCTTTCACTACTCCATTGTCTTAKTTTTTTCTGACTGAGCGCCCCAGTYATTATCTTCCCAGTATAACTTTGTAAATGTGTACCTCAGTAATGATCTAGAAGGGTCTTGATTTACTCTTATTATTACGTTCCTTTTGGAACAAGGTCTGCTTCTAAAAAGCCATCTGTCAGAGTTTCACACTTGCCATATGAAACATGGGGAATTAGTGCAATGGTGTGATCTTACTTGGGAGAAATCAGAGATGAGGAGTAGCACTGCAATCGTCCAGAGAGGCAGCAAAGAAGAAAGTACTGGGTAAACAGTACTGTATTCTACTTTTCCTTGTTAACTATTTACGTGGTGTGCAAATTAAAAGGAGGGGAAAAAAATCTRTAGGGAAAGGCTACAGACTGAGACACAGGATATATTGTACAACTCTAACTGGTCTGTCTTTCTGCAGTGAGAATGGATTTGAAGAAGGTCTGAGTCTGCTGGGACTGGTGTCTGGGCTCTTCAATGCCATGTGGTCCCTTGGGTAGGTGTATCCCTTTTTGTAAGCTGTGAGAGTTCAGCTGTTCCATACTACTACCACATGGGAACCTGGCTGCACTACAACTAGAAGCCTTGCATTGCAGTCACAGTGTTGACCTTGACTCAAAAGTTTCTTGCTTGACAGTTGCCTGGTAGACATGCTAAAACAAAGCTTTTTACCCAACAAAAGGAAAAACTTTTGTTTTGACAACGCTCTGAGCTTGTCTTCCTTGAAATATATTGTTCCACATAGCAAAAAGCTGCAGTGATTAAGTGGATGTTTGCTTGCGCTTCTATGGGGTCATTTTTCTTGTCACTAAAATATCTAATGCTCAATACAGAAAGATGTGGACCTTATTTTTTTTACAAAGCTAAGTCCATCCCCATGGAGTGAGCTAGGTGTCTGCTCCTGACTAATTCTATTTTCCTTTTTCCATTTTCCACATTTCCTCCTTTTGTTTGGGATAGCTTAGGGTAGAATCTTCTCTTCTTTTTCAGCCACAGCAATTATTTAAGGTCTATGTTTGCACGGCTTAGCCGAGTGTATCTGTGTTTATTAATCAGGGTCATTGTCACAGAAACAAGTAAAAGGTGCTACTGGCTGAGTGACCCTTCAGAGTTGTCACYCAGTGGGAAGTGACAGAGTGCCCCTATTGGCAGCCACTTAGAGGATATTTTTATCTGTCCTTGTAGTCCTCTGTGGCTGCAGGTATGTTTCAGTGACACAAATTTGCACCATTTTTTTTTCCAAGCTCCAGCTGTCTAGCAGTTCTGTTTATTTCAGTACAGACATAAGTAGTATAARTGTACCAAACCCCAGGTTTATGCTGCTATCAAGCCTGGTTTTATAATGTAACTTGCTTCCAGGAAGTCTCTCTAGTTTTACACAGTTTTTTTTCCTTTCTGTCATGAGAGACCATATCATGTAAGACTTTTCATAAAGAGACAGAAGGTGCATAACCTTTATAACCTGCATTTTTAGACAGGCATAAAGGTGCAGGGCAGTTACATACAGCTCAACCTTGTAGTGACTGTGTCTGTCACAATGTGCCTCCCCACCTGCCTATATTCATCAGTCCTTCGTCTTGAAGTTTGGAAACTTTGTGTTTGGAGGGATGCGACTTTGAATTTCTCTTACGATAGAATTGTTCAGTGTAGATGTTTTCTTAGAGCTTGGTCCTTAATGGGGTCTCTCTACTGAAGAAGACTGCATTCAGCTTTCTGATGTGGATCCTGCTTCCAGATGAGGAGGTAGCTAGATTTATTGGGGCCTTGGCAAACAAAAAATTCATACGTATTGTGAATTTTAGGAAAGTTAGGTCTGTGGAAGAAAATCTCTTTGTTGTCAAAGATAAGAGTCTATGAAGGAAGGCCACAAAACCCAATAAAACAGTTCTCTAAGAATATGATATGTTATCCTTTTTGTTTGGGATGCCAATACCTGATTTTGATTTGATGCAGGGCATTTGTAGGTCCAATTCTGGGAGGATTTCTAAATGAAGAGCTGGGTTTTGAATGGGCTGCAGCCATCCAAGGAGGATGGCCACTGTTAAGTGTAAGTAATTACACTTTTTTTTTATATCTATTGCAGTTATGAGCTATTGCATAAGGTTGTTATAATTACTACAATTGTAACTGGCTGTTTCTTCAAAGGGTCTTGCAACTGGAATATTTTACATCATTGAGGCAACAAGAAAAAGGTAAGCTGAGATATTTATTCTTTATTTTGCTTGCAGTCATATAAAGCAAACCTTTGAAATCTGTGCTTGCATTTTTTCCTCACTACCAACCTAATAATGAATAAGACGAGCAATAAAAATATTGCTTAAATAATTTGTCTGTATGATTTCCTAAATCCCTACTGACCTAAACAGACAACTAAACCTGGCAATGCCCATTCCATACCAGCAGCAGGACCATGGGATTAATGATTAAGCTCAACTGATGATTCCTCCAGGAGGGTGTCTGTGAGCTGGAATTGATTGGATGGTCACGTGCAGAGAGCAGTAGTCAATGGTTCAATGTCCAGATGCAGACCAGTGATGAGTGGTGTCCCTCAGGGGTCTGCCTTGGGACCAGTACGGTTTAGTATCCTCACCAACAACTAAAAGAAGATAGATTCTGACTAGAGATGAGGAAAAAAATTTTTTACCATGGGGGTAGTAAAGCACTGGTCCAGGTTGCCTAGAGAGGTAGTGGATGCCTCATCCCTGGAAACATTCAGACCCAGGTTGGACATAGCTCTGAGCAACGTGGTCTAGTTTAAGATGTTCCTACCCATGGCAGGGTAGCTGGACTAGCTGACCTTTAAAGGGTCCCTTTCAGTCTCAACCATTGTATGATCATGGGAATGAACAGTACATGGTTCTGTGCAGTAGTAGGGAACCAAATCCAGTGATCCATATAGCTCTTTGCATGTAATGTACTTTTTTGCTTATAATGTAGGTATCACATAGAAGTATCTAGAGAATATAAAATCTGTGTTATCTCTCCTGATCTTTTTCTTATGCAAACAGTTCCAGTTCCAGCCTGCAAAATCCTCCTGATTTTGATAATGAAGAAAGGACTCATCTAATGGGCAATGAAACGTAGCCAGACATACTTTCAATTCTCTGTTTGCTATTGTAGTTTAACCTAGTATTGAGGTGACTGGACTTAACAGTGCTTCATTATTCTGGAGCTGGGACATGATCCCTTAGTGAATAACCAGTTGTGGTTTAATTGTAGAGGCATTACTGTTTTGAAACACTAAACAATGACTGCCTTTCTTTTGGAAGTTCTCCTAAGTGATGAGTAACCCTCATCTGTCAGCCTGTTTAATTGTGTTCCATGTACAGTGCACCACTGTATGTGAAAAAATGTGTTTTCAAATGTCTGGTTTCTATACTTGTGTGTGCTGTGCATTATTCTTGTGTAAAGCTACTGTTTTGCTGCCATGATCTTCTGTACTTTTTTAAAGGAAGTTCATTATCTTGTAAAAACAGAATTTGAAATGATAAAGGACTAAGCACAATATTGTTTTCAATAAAGCAGCTTTTTTCCTAAGTTTTGTTAATTTTCTTAGACAACAAGAGTCTAAAATTATTCTTGTCTACCAGCATTTATGTTATCTTGAGAGTGCCTGAAAATGAGAGGCAAAAGTAATGAAGAGAAAAGTTGCCATGTCTACACAGAAAAAACTGATCTTCAGTTCTGGAGGAGACTTGGCACCTTGTGTACACGTTGGTATATATACACACACAGATAAATGTATGTTTGTATTCTATGTGAAGACTCAGCTTGGTGGTTGTGAGATTTATTTTGCTAATAAATGCTAGCTGGAATGTTTGTACTAATTGCTTCTGCAACAGCAAATCTGTCAAGAGTCTAAGGCTACTATGGGAAAAAAACCATCTTCTCACCTCTTCCAGATGGTCAGCTAAAGATACTCAAGGGGAACGGAGACAAGGACACTCCTGACAAACTCGCGCTAGACTTCTTGGTCTAGACAACACTGGTTGTGGCAAAAGTCTTTTAATTTGTCCTTCAGCCCCTAACTGGCTTCTAGAAGGGGTTCTCTGTGGTGCCCTTTTTCCCATAAATAAGAAGAGTGGTCTGTCCTAGCAATTTCCAATCAGTTTCTTTTGTGGATAGTTCCTGGATTTTACATCAGAAATACTTCTTTCTCTGACAGAGCTCTTTTGGACTAGCAAGAACAACTGCTCTGGTAGCCAACTGAGCTGTGAAACTTCAGGATGCCAAAGGGCAGGCTTCTCCATGGGACATCTTGTTAATAGCTTCCTTCCTTTTTGTATCAGGCGTTAGACTTTACTGAAACCAGGAATGTATACCTCATCTTATTAGGAAATGCTGACCATGCCAGTGCTGATGATGAGCCAGGTGAGAAGGAGCTGAGAGGACTAGAGTTGGATGCAAGATACAGATCTGTAGACATGAAACTCAATTAGCTTGTTTTGTGCAATGACTTTTTCACTTAGCTGAAATGTGCTGTTAGGACTTCAGAGGGGCCAGGATGACCAGAAGGGGCACAAATGTCACTGGAATGAATGAGCTGCCCTGCAATGTGTGAACTTCACCAGACCGCCAGTAGAAACTAGACAGGCTTAACCAACCCCGCTAACTAACAGAGCAATGGGGGCTTCTGTGGGAAGCTAAGCCACCTCCCGGTTAGTGCTGTGCTTGTCTCATGCAGTGGCAGGTCTAAATATCCACCTGCCAGTACTGACACAGCTGTAGAAGCTATGATGAGCAGAGACTGTGCCACGTATAGCCAAACTACAACTGGCTGGACCAGGGCAGCCCTGAGCAGGAGCCCGTGTGGCAGCACTGAGCTCGGGATCGTCTGCCTGCCTGCCTCTCACAGCCACGCCTGTGCCTTTAGGTTTGGGCAGCGCTGGTCTCTGCTGAGACTTCCCAAACTTGTTTTCCTGCTGTGACCCAGGCCTGCCTTGAGCTGTGTCACTAGAGCAGTGCCATGCCTGGCTGATTCACAGGTCTGGCAGATGATGCTTGTCTTTAGCTGCAGCACAGCGGTGGCTTCCCTGCCCCAGTGTAAGGCAGCATTGCTCAATGCTGGCCGCTCTCTTGCCTTTGATATTGTGAGACTTTCCAGGCAGGTGATTGCATCTCCGGGTGTCAGCTTTCAGCCACCCTGGGGAATTCCCAGGTTTTGTGCAAGACTTCCTCTTTTTAAAGCCCCCTGCCTTTGCCTGCCTGCAGCCTCCTCTTGGGTGACTTCCAGGCTCCAGACATGGGGCTTCCTAAAACTTGTGCCTGTGCTGTGCTTTTGGTGCTGTCTGCTCTGGGGGCCTGTGCCCTGGACACCTATGTTGCAGCTGTCTATGAGCACAACGTGGTCTTGTCAGAAGACACTGAAGTGCCAGTTTCTTCTGATGAGGCCTTGATGCTGATGGAGAAAAATATCGCAATTTTGGAAGCAGCCATCAAGGAAGCAGCCAGACAGGTATTATGAACTCATTAGAGACATTCCTCTGAGTAAACACTGACCATTTTTTATTGTCTTAATGGTGTTTGTATGTTGGTACCAGGGTGCCAATATCATTGTGACTCCTGAAGACGGCATTTACGGATGGATCTTCACAAGGGAAACAATATACCCTTATCTTGAGGATATCCCAGACCCACAGGTGGACTGGATTCCATGTGCTCATCCTGGAAGGTATCATCCCTGTTATACATGAGGGAGCAGTCTGAAGGGAAAGACAGCTAGGAGTGGTTGTTGATAGTTTTAAATGTCTTGGAACATGTTCTGTGAAATGAAGCCAAGTTAAGACATCACGTAGTTGCCATAAATAGCGTCAGACAACTTTCTTCATAATTTTTCTCTGCCGTTTTTTTCTCACTGTGATTCCTTCTATTTTAGTTAGTATACCAGGAAGGTTGAGATTTATTTAAAAGAAAAACAAATACACAGAATCTACATTTTAGTAAGGTATTCTATGCACATTGTAAAAAATGTTTAAAATACGGGAATATTAGGAATATTTGTGAATAAAGTAACAGCTACTACTGAAAGAATATACTGCTCAATTTAAAACTTGCATTTTTGAATCGTGCTATGGTAGCCTTTTTATTCTGTTATTTTCCTTAATAAATTGCACCATTTTTTGAAGCTGCAGTAGACAGGTAACAAAACACACCACAGAAGAAACAAATCCTAGGCTACCTCAGCACATCAGCCACATGGAGAGCTGGAGCAGAACGGCTGAGATTAGCCCATGTGTGGGTGTAACTTCAGTGCTGTGCCACGCACCAGCAGCAGAACAGAGACTTGAAGGTGTGAAGATTTGCTTCCACTGCAAGGAAGCCCCTACATTCCTCAGTTAATGTGAGGTGATGGGAGTATTTCAGCTGCTAAGCTCTGAAGCATTGCTCTCTTCTGTCAAGTAAAAGGAAACAAGTCTCTTTTTAGATATGACTAACTCAGATCTATTGGTCTGGTGATCTGTAGTCTTAACATTGGAATATTTTTGGATTGAATGGTTTTGATGTTCTACCTCTGTCTTCCTTCCCTGCTGATTAGGTTTGCTCCCTCACCTGTGCTGGAAAGACTGAGCTGTCTGGCAAGGAATAACTCCATCTATGTGGTTGCAAATATGGGAGACAAGAAACCATGTAATTCCAGTGATCCTAGGTGCCCAAGTGATGGCCACTATCAGTACAATACCAACGTAGTCTTTGACTCAGAAGGGAAACTGGTGGCTCGTTATCATAAGGTGAGAGAATTTTACAATGTTCAGTAATTGCATGATTCTCAGGAGATTAAAGATGTGAACAGAAGTTGCTTCCTGGGCTTAAATGTATTTCTACACAGAGTCATAATAGACCAAGCGTCAGAGGGCAGGTGGAAGCCACTGCCACTATTCTGAATTTAAAAGCAAGTAATTAAATGAGGAGTAAAGCTCAATAAACCCTCTATTTTTTACTGCATCTCTATAGGAAGTGACACATAAGATATTTAAACATTAACATCCTAAATAAACTCTTCCTAACTAAATACAAATCCACTTTGCTGGTATAAATCAGAAGCACCAGATATTTGTGGTTGACTTCTCTTGCAGTGGTAAGAGTTCTCCTATTTGAAATTAACATATAGCACATTCACAAAACATATTCTCCATTACTTGTATTTATGCAAGTGATTCAATGTTCATTTAACTGGGATGGTTTGATTTATTTTCTAATATTTTATTTTCTCCATTCTTTTATTCTTTTCCATGAGCAGTACAACCTTTTTGTGACAGAGAAACAGTTTAATTACCCCAAGGATCCAGGATTTGTGACTTTCAACACATCCTTTGGCTATTTTGGCATTTTCACTTGCGCAGACATACTCTACCATGACCCAGCTGTGGTCTTGGCAAGCAGATTTCAAGTTGACACTATTCTGTTCCCAACTGCTTGGGTGAACACCCTTCCGCTGTTGTCAGCAGTCCAGTTTCACTCAGCGTGGGCCATGGGAATGGGCGTCAACTTCCTTTCAGCAAATACGCACAACTCCACTTTAGATATGACAGGTAACAGGACAGGGCTCTAACCGATCCTCGTTCTCATGGGCAACATTTGTATCTGTGTAGTGCAGCAGAAATTCCCATCAGCTCTAAGCATGCATACTCATGTCAACAGGATTAGGACAAAAGAACTTGTAAAGTTCTTGATGTAAAGGAAATAAAATTGTGCTGTGTAAGAACTTGGAAATGCTTAAGTTGACTACAACACCTCTAGACTTTGTTAAATAATCAGTCCTGGGAATTTATGAGTGTTACTTTTCATCTTCTGGCCCTGATGTTTATTGATGTTTTAGCCATGTGAAGACCCAAACTTCGTTTTCTCCACTAGATGGAACCCTAACTCTGAGAAATGTTCTTTTGAGGTCTGCAAATAGTACTTCTGGGCTGGTGACCTTGTGTCACATTTTCTTTTCAGGCTTTGTTTCCACTGTATGTTTTTCCTGAGCAGATGCTAGAAGCCAAGCACAAATTTTGTGTGCATGTGTCTGCAGAACTGAGAAAAACTTACTGCTAAAATGTAGCTCTAAACTTTGCCATCCAAATAAAAGGAGATATGAGCCATTCCTTTAGTTCTCACTTGTTGATGACCCTATGTCATACAACTCATACTCTTTACGAATAGGTTTTACTCTGGACTTTAAAGATTTCTCTGGTTATGTAAAGTGCTTGCATAAAGATGTGAATTTTGGTMATAYCTTTTCCTTACAGAACTTTTTGATTTGACAGTGTTACCATCCATTTTAATCAGAACTACTGATTTCTAATGCAGTTAAACTCAAAGAAGAATGCAAAACTTCAGCCACGTAAATCATATATAATCAGGACACTAATCTTGTCACAATATATGAAACATCAGAGTTTTCCCTACTTTCCATTGATGGCAAAAAACCATTAGGTTAAGATTGCGGTCTGTGAAGGCTCAATTTAGTTTCAAAACAGTCTGGTCAATGTTAGAATTAAATTTTGCACATACRTAATTAGTGACTTATGCTTACCTGTCCCATGTATTTTCTTTCAGATTAGAAACTTTCTGGTGTTGTGTGTTTGCAGGGAGTGGTATTTATGCCCCAGATGGTCCAAGAGCATATTACTACGATACTGAAATGGATAATGGTCACCTTTTGGTGACACAACTGAGTTCACACCCACGTCTCTCTCCTGACTATCCTGCTGCTGTTAACTGGACATTGTATGCCAGCCAGATCAAACAGCTTCCATCAAATAAACACTCTTTCCGTGGGGTCGTTTACCATGATCTCTTCTCCTTCACGGAACTCACTGAATCTGAGGGAAATTGTGCCAYTTGTCAGCAGGACCTCTGTTGCCATCTGAGTTACAAGATGGTAGAGAAGCAGCAAGATGAAATTTATGTCCTGGGTGCCTTTGATGGGCTACATGTTGTTGAAGGAGAGTATTATTTGCAGGTAAGAGTTTTTTGCTCTTATTTGAACAGTGGGAAGGCTGCAATATTCTCTTTGCAGTCTGTTTGCATTTGTTTTATTTTTTATTTGGGGCGTTTAAGACAAGGCATTTTTTAGGCCTCCCTCCCCGCCCCAAACATTTGTTCTCTTCATGATGCATTTTGACTTCATTAGGGGTGTTAATCTGCTTTTCTGTGTTATAAATGACGGAAGTGTTGACCCTATGCTGTAACACTCTTAAAGGTGAGGTCACCCAGCAGTTTTGGCAAGGACAGGACAAGATAAGTATGTATGCTTCTCTGTGCTGATTGCAATTTCTGCAACACATCTTTCAGAAGTTGCTCTTCAGGTTTTGCAGGTTGTAGGTTTGGCAGGATTGATTTATTGCTGAGGGGAGACCTTATTGCTCCCTGCAGCTACCTGAAAGGAGGTTGTGGCGAGGTGGAGGTCGGGTCGGTCTCTGCTCCCAAGTGACAGGATATGAAGAAGTGGCCTCAAGTTGTGCCAGGGGAGGTTTAGATTGGTTACTGGTAAAAATATCTTCACTGAAAGGATTGTCAAGCATTGGAGCAGGCTGCCCAGGGAAGTGGTTGAGTTACCATCCCTGAAGTATTTAATAGAATGTGTAGATGTGGTGCTTGGGGACATGGTTTAGTGGTTGGTTTGGCAGTGCTGGGTAATGCTTTGACTTCATATCTTAAAGGTCTTTTCTAACCTAAATGATTTTATGATTCTAAGGAGGTTTCTGTACATGTGTACAAAAAGGAGAGAAGAACATGTGGCTCTCCCTGTCTTCATAGGGGATGCTCTTGTAACAAGAAAGCTGTTTTCTGCTCAGTGGTTTGTACCATTGTGCTGATGTGATTATCTACCATGTGGTTATATAACAAAATTAAGAAAATAAATATGGATATACCATTTGTATTCATTTGTCTTGTCAGTGTATTGATTCTTCAAAATTATGCTGTTAGGGTTTTTTTAATGTGATATAAATCTTTTCTATATACATAGAAACAYATAGAGGACTATATAGAGTGTATAATAAATACATGTATAGATGTATTGGAGCATTTTTTTCATCATTACAGCTTTTCTTGCTATCAAATCCAGCTCTCAGCTGCTGAAAGCTTAGTGGTGTTTTACCTTTCTGTCTCCTCCTCCCCGCAGATCTGCACGCTGCTCAAGTGCCCGAGC